>PITA01002966.1:0-148586 GCA_004023965.1 Spilogale gracilis
AGAGGCATAGTACTCCATTGTATATATGTACCACATCTTCTTTATCCATTCATCTGTTGATGGGCACCTTGGCTCTTTCCACAGTTTGGCGATTGTGGCCATTGCTGCGATGAACATTGGGGTGCATATGGCCCTTCTTTTCACTACTTCCGTATCTTTGGGGTAAATGCCCAGTAGTGCAATTGCAGGGTCATAGGGTGAATATTCCCTTTAATTTCTTCTTTGATCCACTGGTTGATCAGGAGACTATTGTTTAATTTCCATATATTCATGAATTTTCCCATTTTATTCCTGTTATTCATTTCTGGTTTCACACCATTGTGATCAGAAAAGATACTTGACATCCTTTCAAACTTGAATTTGCTAAGGCAAATTTTTGTGTCCTAACATATGGTCTGTCTCCAAAAATATTTTGTGTGCACTTAGAAGAATACATATTGCATGGAGCACTGGGTGTGGTACATAAGCAATGAATCTGAGGACACTGAAAAAATAAAATAAATTAAATTAAAAAAAAGAAGAATTTGTATCCTGCTGATGTTGGATAAAATGTTCTATATATATTTGTTAGGACCTTTGGTCTGTAGTGTTGTTTAAATCCACTATTTCCTGTTGTTTCTGTGGATGATATATCCATTGTTGAAAGTAGGATGTTGAAGTTCTTAATTGTTGTTGTATTGTTCTTTATTTCTCCTATTAGCTCTATTAGCTTTTACTTTATATATTTAGGTGCTCCTTTGTTGGGAGATACAATTGTTTTATGTCCTTGATGGATTGATTGCTTTATCATATACAATGAACTTCTTTGTATTTTTTCTAATATATATACCGTTTTAAAGTCCAGTGTGAGTATAAGTATAGCTACCTGGGGGTTCTTGCTCAAGGAAAGCTGTAGGATGGACTCTGCAGTTGCCTGGGTTCTCAGTTGAGCCTTACAAGATGGTTGGGACTGAATATTATACACTGTAGTAGGTGGGGCTATGAATTAGTTTCCCTGCCCTGATGAAACAGCCAAATGGGCCTCAGAGTCTGCGCAGCTCATTTTTGGGGGCCCAAATCAGGCAGGACTGTGCACTGAATTCCTGGCCAGACAGAGTTCCCAGTTTTGCTCTGTATGTGGGGAGAGCCAAAAGTCTGTGTTCTCGCTGTTCCATGCCACTGTCTGCAGGGCTATTGAATGGGCTACACGGCTTCCTGGGTGCTTTGGTTTGTTTACCCGGTCAGCCATGCTAAAGGCTGTATTCACTCTGAGCAGGGCTGCAAATTAGTTCGCTCTGGCAAAACAGGAAAACTGGTTCTAAGGCTGGCATAGTTCTTTGTGGTCCTGACTCAGGTCCTGCTTTCCAGGTTCCCTGGCTGAACAGTGAAATTGGTGTTGTTTTGCAGGTGATCAGTTCTGCTTGCCAGATTCTCTGCTTGAATGTTGCTGGGCTACGCAGCTTCCAGGTGTCCTGGCTAGGCTTTCTGGTCAGGCAGTTCCAGGAGCTGCACTCCATAGTGTACAAGGCTACGGCTCCCCTGTCTGAGCAGAGTGGGGGAATTGACTCCAATCCTGGAAAGACTCTTTGACTCAAGCCTACTCTCATCTTAAGTTTCATCTTCAAGCAGTGCCACTGGCTTTGCTCTGCAGACAATGAGCTCTGCCTGCTGCACTTTCTGCTCAAGGATTGCTAGGCTACGTGGCTTCTGGGTGTTCGGGCCAGCCTTTCTGGTCAGGTCCGGCTGGGAGCTACGTTTAGCAATGTGCTGTGCTATGACTCAGATCTCCTGTCTGGTCACGAGCAAGCCAACTTTCACTGCTGGTAATGCTTTTTATTTGAGGACCTGAATCTGGCAGACCTCTGTCGTGCCATGTTCCCTGGTTAGATTGTACCACTCTCTTGGCTGTGCAGGTGAGCAATCCACACGTGCAGGTGAGCAATCCACACTTGGGACTACTACTTGGGGCTACAGGTAGGAATTTGCTAGTTGTTGTAAGCCCTTCATCCTTCTCTGTCATGATCAAATTCTTGGTGGTCAAATGCCATGATTCCCTTGTAATCTCCATGGGGCAAGACTGGAGTGGGAGCTCTGAAGAAGTGACCTATAACACTGGGGGAGCTGGATGTCCATCCAAGGTTCTCTTTTCCCACTAGAGGAACTGTAATCTCGGGGAGACCTCTTGGTTCGGTGTCAGCCTGGGGAGGGGCAATGCTGGCACCATGTAGCTGATACTCCTGTCCTTCCAATTTGGACTGTCTTGGTCTCTGGTGTATGGGGTGCTTCAGTGTCACCACCATGTTCTAGGATTCTCCCAGTGATGTCAACGGATAGTTGTTAGTTGTTCTTATGAGGGGAGCAAGGTCAGAAAGGACATGCCTCACAATCTTGATGACCCATACCTTTATTTTCTTCTTTAAGCATAGTTCTTTTAGTTTTTCTTTTAAAAACATATTTAAAGTGGTAACTTTGAATCTTTTTAAAATTTGACCTCTGACAGACTTTCTGTTGCCTATGGTTTTTTTCCTGTGCATTGGTCATACTTCTTTGCATGTTTCATAATATTTTCTGTTGAAAAGTAGGCATTTAAAATAATATAATTACCACTATGTTGTAATGTTGTATCCCTGAAACTAATACAGCATTCTGTGTCAACTGTATCCAAATAAATAATAGTAATAATAATGTAGCAACTCTGCACACTGATGTCCCTACCAGAGGTTTATTGTTGTTTGCTTATTAATTTAATGATTTGGCTAGGCTTGTTTTGTTGATTTCATTAATAGTTGTGAAACCTCTAACATCATTCTTCAAAAGGCAAAGCCTTAGGCATGTACCCAGTCTTCCTAGGTTGGCAATGATTTTAGCAGAGCTTTTTACTGGCTTTGTCTTTGAGGCTTTTTCAGAGGCTGCCTGAATTTGTGATGTTAGGCTTCACTAACTGCCAGGTGATTTCCTACTGTTTCTAATAGTGCCCTACAACATCTGATGTTCCAACATCTTATCCAATTGAACTTGAGCCTCTTTGTAGAGGTACTTTTTGAGTCTAGTCTTTGAGGTTTGTTCTGACTCCAGGAGAGATTTTCTTTTTTTTCTTTTTTCTTTTTTTTTTTTAAGATTTTATTTATTTACTAGACAGAGAGAAACACAGCAAGAGAGGGAACACAAGCAAGGGGAGTGAGAGAGGGAGAAGCAGGCTTCCCACCGAGCAGGGAGCCCGATGTAGGGCTCAATCCCGGGTCTCTGGAATCATGACCTGAGCCAAAGGCAGTCGCTTAACCAACTGAGCCACCCAGGTGTCCCTCCAAGGGGAGATTTTCTTAACTATCCATTTCTGTGATTATCTCTGGCAAACAAGCAGGCTTCTGGGGTTTAGCTCCTTGTTCTTGGGAAGGTTCAAGCCTTCTCTTAAGTGCTTGTCACCAAAATCTCCACTGTTTCTGAAAACTTAGGCTTGCTTTTCCTTACACTTCTTCCATATAAAGACAGCTTCCTATGGGGGAGCTTTGGAGCTCTCTGTTCTTACGATCTGTCTCTTACCCAGGCAAAATCTCTGAGCCACTGATCCAGAGCTGGGCTCAAAAGGAGCCTCCTGCTTCCCATGGAGTGACACCCTGCTTCATGAGAAAGATCCTAAGCAGAGGCCAGAGCCTCTAGTTTTCTCAGCTTTCCTTGACCAGCGTGGAATCTCCACCCTCAGAGAGGATGGGGCAGGGCAATTGGGGCCCCAGGATTCTCAGTCTAACACACCTGGGGTAGAATCTCCACCCTCCAAGTGGAGACTGGCTGGGGGAAGGGCACTCTTGATCATTCAGCTGCTCTCACTTGGAGTTTAGATTTAGCAACATGAAACTGGGAAATGATAAGTTCTGGGGGCCTCCTCCTCCGGGGGATATATATTATATAGTAGCCCCCAAACTGGAAATCTGTGAGGAGAGAGCCTTGTCTTCTTGACCATAGCCATTCAGGGTGGAGTTCCCAACACATTGAGCTATAGGAGAAGAGGAGAGAAGCAGGCCTGTCTCAGGTGCCACAGGCTTCTCACTTTTGTGCCAAGATATGATACATTTTCTTGAATAAATCTTTCCCCATTTATGGTATGACCTCATGACAATTTTCAGAGGCTATAAATAGTAATTTTTACCAGTTATGGATGTTTTGCCTGGGAATGAGTCCTCAGAGCTCATCCTTTAGGCCACTCTAGAAATTGTCTCATTTGGACTATGCAGAGCCAATTAGATCCCCAGACAAGTTATTTATTTATTTTTAATTAAGTAAACTCTACCCCCAACATGGCGCTCGAACTCACCATCCCAAGATCAAGAGTAGCATGCTCCACTGAGACAGCCATGTGCCCTGAGTCACTACTTTTTATTTATTTATTTTTAAAAGATTTATTTGTTTGTTTTAGAGAGAGAGAGAGATGGAGAGAGAATGAGCAAGGGGGAAGGGAAGAGGGTGAGAGAGAATCTCAGGCACACTTCCCATGGAGCACCGAGCCCTGCACAGGGCACTGTCCTAGGACCCTGAAATCATGACCTGAGCTGAGGCTCAAATGACTGAGCCAATCAGCTGGTCCTGGAGTCACTACGTTTTTTTGTTGGTTTTTTTTTTTTTTTTCGTTTTTTTTTTTTATGGGGGTATGTTTTTCTTTTATTTTTTTAACTTTTTATTTTTTTTCATTATTTTATTTTTTCAGTGTTCCAAGATTCATTGTTCATACTCCACACCCAGTGCTCCATGCAATACTTGCCCTAAATATCCACCACCAGGCTCTCCCATCCCCCATCCCTTCCTCTCCAAAACCCTCAGTTTGTTTTTGAGTCTAAAGTCTCTCCGGCTTCATCTCCCTCTCTGATTTACCCCAGTTCATATTTCCTTTCCTTCTCCCACTGTCCTCCATGTTACTCCTTAAGCTCCACAAGTAAGTGAAACCATATGATAATTGACTTTCTCTGCTTGGCTTATTTCACTCAGCATAATCTCCTCCAGTCCCGTCCATGTTGCTACAAAAGTTGGGTATTCATCCTCTCTGATGGAGGCATAATATTCCATTGTATATATGGACAATATCTTAGTTATCCATTCATCTATTGAAGGGCGTCTTGGCTCTTTCCACAGTTTGGTGATTGTGCCCATTGCTGGAGTCACTATATATATATATTTTTTTCTTTTTTTTACTTTAAATTTATTTTTTCAGTGTCCAAGATTCATTGCCCATGCCCCACATCCAGTGCTCCATGCAATAGAACAATATTTTAAGGGCAATATTTTCCTGCCTGTTTTCCACCTGCCAGTTTAGTTGTACTGATGTACTGAATGCATTTCTTAAATTCTTAAATTCTTTGGATTCTAGGTGCTTCAGCTTCTCTTGATCCTCCTAGTGTGAAACAAAATCATTTTATTTAAATAGTTTGCATAGAAATAATCTGCTCCTTAGTTTTAATCAATGACTCTTAATCAACACTTACTTCCCTCTAGCAGGCTTCCTGTGGAGTACAGAGGAAGAGGAAATACAACCCCAAGGACAATTTTGGTTTTATCTGAGTGTAAAGTAAAATAAACCACACATGTCGCAGAAGAAAACTAAATAGCTCCTGAGGGTATATTAGGCAAGTTTCATAGGACAAGATCTGTATGCAAAGCAGATGATTTTGTGAAACAACAATCTCAGGGATGAGTGAAATAAATAGTTATAAAAATCTTCTGCAACCTAAGTAATACTGTTTTCCCTCTTTTATTCAGTTGATTTAAACTTGAATAAATTCAATAATTTACTATTGTGAATTAAATCATTTAATAAAACAGTTTAATGAAATCAAGCATGAATGCAATTTACTATTTGGGTGATTATTTGTAAATATTTCTAAACATTTCCCAATTGAATTATGGCTATATTGCCTCAGGTTTAATAAGGGAATACTGATAATGATAAAAAATAGCTTTTCTGTTTAGTTCATGGGGCAGTTCTGATGGAAAGATAAAATAGTACATGTGTTCTGCAAAGTTTTTAAAACTTTGTAAATGTAAATTTGAGGTATTTGAGTATGTCTGAGGTACTGTGTTATTTTCAAAGGGACTCACAGAAAAAGCTCTCAAATGAAGATAAAGTGGGAATTTTGCTAGACTAGTTTTTGATCGTGTCTAGTAAATTTCCTTTCCCCCCAGCTTCTGTTCTGCTCCCACTTTTGGAGAGCAGGTACATTCACTTTAAACTCTAATTAGAATATTGACGATAACTGCCTCCCCCATTTTCAGAATGGATTTTCTTTTCACCTGTTTTATTATGGGATTTCCATATAAGACTTCTTTTGTGCAATTTATTCTGCAGCTAAAATAATTTTGAAAACCACATTTTCAGAGCCCTTAATGATATGATTCTAATTGCCCCTCTTCATGTGCTTACATTTTCCTGAATTGGCAGCATATTAGAAAAAAGCAATATATAAACATGTCTCCAATGGGAAAATGGTATAATATTGCTAATAACATCTTCCATTACTGGATATTTACATTATTCTGTTGAACACTTAAAATAGACCTGCAACAAAAGTATTATTTCATTTTTGAAATAGATTTATTTATTTACTCTCTCCCACTACTGTTCAACATAATGTTAGAAGTCCTAGCAACAGCAATCAGACAACAGAACGAAATAAAAGGTATCCAGCTTGGCAAAGAAGAGGTCAAACTCTCTCTCTTTGCAGATGACATGATCCTCTATGTGGAAAACCCAAAAGACTCTACCCCCAAACTACTAGAACTCATACAACAATTCAGTAATGGTGAATGATACAAAATCAATGCAGAGAAATCAGTTGCATTCTTATACACTAACAATGAAAAAATAGAAAGGGAAATCAGAGAATCGATTCTGTTTACTATAGCACCAAAAACCATAAGATACTTAGGAATAAACCTAACCAAAGAAGTCAAGGATCTGTACTTGACTCTCAATGTCTTTAACTCTGCTGTGCCATGTCTTCTTTTTCTACAGCCCTCCTAATAATACTACCATGGTCCCTTGGAAAATACTAATCTAATGGTTTCCCCAGCTCTGTATGGCCAGTAATGAAGTGTTTGCTGGTGTGTAGCAAGGTGTGGAAAAGACCACAACTTTCTATCAATTTAAAAGACTTTCTTTGGAAATGACAATTATTTATTGCTTTTTGTTTGTTTCAAGATGTCCTTTCTTTCATGATATAACAGTTATTGTAGATGGTCAGATTTTTTTTGAATGTCATTACTTAAAAAAATATAGACATGGCAGGATTATTATAATCTCTTCCTCATTTTTATCATATTGTAAGTTAATTTTTACATAGATAATAAATTCGCATGGTTAAACAATCAAAAAATAAAAGGAAATGATCCCTGGCACTCCACTTACATCTGTTGCTGGTATCTTGGTATTTTGGTATGCATGTAGATATATTTTTACCCCGCTCCCAATGCCCTTAGACAAAAGATAATATTTTCCTGTTCTGTCCCTTGTTTTTTCATAGAAATATATTATCCTTTGGGGCTTTTTTTTTTGAAGGGTATTGGCACATAGAAGTATTTTTCATTCTTAATAGCATAGAGTTCAAAGTATAAATAAACTATTATGTATTTAACCAGTCTCTTATTAATGGATGTAAGACTGTTTCCAATCTTCTGCTACTATAAACAATGCTACAGTGACTAATTGGACATATTTATCATTTCACCCTCATTCAAGTATGTCTACAAGACTAATTCCCTGAAGCTTAATTGCTAGTTCTGAAGATGAATAAAAGGTAGTTTTAATGATGCTGGCAGAGTGTCTTCCACAAGGCAATGAATTAGGATGGTCATACCAATTTTCACTTTCACCAGCAGTATATGAAAGTACCTATTTTCCCACAGCCTCTCAAACAGTGAATCTTTTGGATTATTACTGACTTAATAGGTGAAATATGGTTTGCCTATACAGTTTTAAGTTACACTTATATTATTATGAATGAGAATGTACATATTTTCATATATTTAAGAGTCATGTGTATTTCCTTTTCTATTAACCCACTTTATATACTTTGCCCATTTTTCCGTTGGGTTGGTCTTACTCTCCCTGATATTCTGATTATGACTATTATTGTTTCATTAAATACATGTATATTCATAATCTATGTCTTCATTAGCATTATAGAGTTCCCTTCTTTGTCTTGTTTAATTCTTTATTTTTATTTATTTATTTTTTGGTACACAGTGTGATTTTCATGAGTCTATTCCCACAAGATTTTACACATCAGGTTATAAACACTGATATGTTAATGAATGAAGATGTTATTTGGGGGACACATTACACACTGTGTAGGTTCATAAGTTAATAATAGGGCTATTACCATATGCTTCCTTTTTTTAATACTTTATTTTCAGTGTACCAAGATTCATTGTTTATGCAGGACACCCAGTGCTCCATGCAATACGTACCCTCCTTAATACCCACGACCAGGCTCACCCATTCCCCCACACCCTTCCCTTCCAAAACCCTCAGTTTGTTTCTCAGAGTCCAAAGTCTCTCATGCTTCATCCCCCTCTCAGATTTACCCCATTTCACATTTCCTTTACTTCTCCTAATGTCCTCCATGTTAGTCCTTATGCTCCACAAGTAAGTGAAACCATATGATAATTGACTTTCTCTGCTTAGCTTATTTCACTCAGCATAATCTCCTCCAGTCCCATCCATGTAGCTATAAAAGTTGGGTATTCATCCTTTCTGATGGAAGCATAATATTCCATTTTATATATGGGCCATATCTTCTTTATCCATCCATCTTTTGAAGGGCACTTTGGCTCTTTCCACAGTTTGGCGATTGTGGCCATTGCTGCTATGAATATTGGGGTACATATGACCCGTCTTTTCAGTACATCTGTATCTTTGGGGTAAATACCTAATAGTGTAATTGCAGGGTCATAGGGTAGCTCTATTTTTAATTTTTTAAGGAATCTCCACACTGCTTTCTAAAGCGGCTGCACCAACTTGCATTCTCACCAACAGTGTAGGAGGGTTCCCCTTTCTCCATAGCTTCTCCAGCACTTGTTTCCTGTCTTGTTAATTTTGGCTATTCTGACTGGTGTAAGCTGGTAACTCAATGTGGTTCTGATTTGAATTTCCCTGATAGCTAATGATGATCAGCATTTTTTCATGTGTCTGTTAGTCATTTGTATGTCTTCTATGAAGAAGTGTCTGTTTATGTCTTCTGTCCCTTTTTTGAGGTGATCATCTTTTTGGAAGGTGTAGAATTTGAGGAGTTCTTTATAGATCTTGGATATCAGACCTTTGTAGTGTTATTTGCAAGTATCTTCTCCCATTTCATGGGTTGCCTCTTTGTTTTGTTGACTGTTTCCTTTGCTGTGAAGAAGCTTTTATTCTGATGAAGTCCCAAAAGTTCATTTTTGCTTCTTGCCTTTGGAGACATGTCTTGAAAGAAATTGCTGTGGCTAATGTCAAAGAGGATACTACCTATGTTTTCCTCTAGGATTTTGACAGATTTCTGCCTCATGTTGAGGTCTTTCATCCATTTCAAGTTTATCTTTGTGTATGCATGAGAGAATGGTCAAGTTTCATTTTCCTATACGTAGCTGTCCAATTTTCCCAGAACCATTTATTGAAGAGACTGTCTTTCTCCCATTGGATATTTTTTCTTGCTTTGTCAAAGATTATTTGACTACAGAGTTGAGGGTCCATATCTAGATTCTCTATTCTGTTCCATTGGTCAATGTGTCTATTTTTGTGCCAGTACCATGCTGTCTTGGTGATCACAGCTTTGTAATAAAGCTTGAAATCAGGCAACATGATGCCCCAGCTTTGTTTTTCTTTTTCAACTTTTCCTTAGCAATTCAGGGTCTTTTCTGGTTTCATACAAATTTTAGGATTGTTTGTTCCAGCACTTTGAAAAATGCTGGTGGAATTTTGATTGGGATGGCATTGAAAGTATAGATTAATCTGGGCAGCATAGACATTTTTAACAATTTTTATTCTTCCTATCTGTGAGCATGGAATGATTTTTTATATTTTGTGTTCTTCAGTTTTTTTCATGAGTGTTCTGTAGTTCCTCCAGTACAGATCCTTTACTTCTTTGGTTAGGTTTATTTCATGGTATCTTATGGTTTTTAGTGCTATAGTAAATTGAATCAATTCTCTAATTTTCCTTTCTATATTTTCATTGTTAGTATATAAGAACACAACTGATTTCCATGCACTGATTTTGTATCCTGTCATATTACTGAATTGTTGTATGAGTTCTAGTAGTTTGGGGGTAGAGTCTTTTGGGTTTTCCATATAAAGTATCCTGTCATCTGAGGAGAGTTTGACTTCTTTGCCAATTTGGATACCTTTTCTTTTTGTTGTCTAATTGCTTTTTCTAGGACTTCTAACACTATGTTGAATAACAGTGGCAAGAGTAGGCATCCTTGTCTTGTTCCTGATCTCAGTGTGAAGGCTGTCAGTTTTTCCCCATTGAGTATTCCCTGTGGGTTTTTCATAGGTAGATTTTATGAGGCTGAGAAATGTTTCCACTATCTTTATACTTTGAAGAGTTTTAATCAGGAATGAATGCTGTATTTTGTCAGATGCTTTTTCTACATCAATTGAGAGGACCATGTGGTTCTTCTCTCTTCTCTTATTGATTTGTTCTATCACATTCATTGATTTATGAATGTCATACCACCCTTGCATCCCAGGGATAAATCCCACCTAAAGATTAAAGGTGGATAATCTTTTTAATGTACTGTTGGATCCTATTAGCTAGGATCCTGTTGAGAATCTTGGCATCCATATTGATCAGGGATATTGGTCTGAAATATTCCTTTGCGATGGGGTCTTTGCCTGGTTTGGGGATTAAAGAAATGCTGGCTTCACAGAAAGAGTCTGGAAGTTTTCCTTCTATTCCTGTTTTTTGAAACAGCAGAAAGAGAATAGGTATTATTTCTTCCTTGAATGTTTGGTAGAATTCCCCAGGGAATCTGTCAGGTCCTGGGCTCTTGTTGATTGGGAGGTTTTTGATCACTGCTTCAATCTCATTACTAGATATTGGTCTATTCAGGTTGTCAATTTCTTCCTGTTTCAGTCTTGGATATTTATAGGTTTCCAGGAATGCATCTATATCTTCTCAATTGTTTCATTTATTGGCATATAACTATTGATAGTAATTTCTGATGGTTGTTTCTATTTCCTTGGTGTTCGTCGTGCTCTCTCCCCTTTCATTCATAATTTTACTAATTTTGGTCCTCTCACTTTTCTTTTGGATTAGTGTGGCCAATGGTTTATCAATCTTATTAATTCTTTCAAAGAACCAGCTTCTAGTTTTGTTGATGTTTTCTACTGTATCTTTAGTTCCTAATTCATTGATCTCTGCTCTAATCTTAGTCATTTCCCTTCTTGTGTGTGGGGTTAGCTTAATTTGTTGTTGATTTTCCAGTTCTTTAAGGTATTAAGAGAGTTGGTGTATTTGGGATTTTTCAATTTTTTTGAGTGAGGCTAAGATGGTTATATATTTCCCCCTTCGGATCACCTTTGTCATATCCCATAGGTTTTGAATTGAGGTATCTTCATTCTCATTGGTTTCCATGAAGTGTTTAAGTTCTTCTTTGATTTCCTGGTTGATCCAAACATTTTTGAGCTGGGTAGTCTTTAGCTTCCAAGTATTTGAATTTATTCCAAACTTTTTCTTGTGCTTGAGTTCCAGTTTCAAGGCATTGTGGTCAGTGAATATGCATGGAATAATCTCCCTCTTTTAATATCGGTTGAGCCCTGATTTGTGACCTAGTATGTGGTCTACTCTGGAGAAAGTTCCATATGTGCTTGAGAAGAATGAGTATTCTGTTGTTTTAGGATGGAATGTTCTGAATATATCTATGAGATCCATCTGGTTCAATGTGTCATTCAAAGTTCTTGTTTCTTTGTTGATTTTCTGTTTAGACTGTCTGTCCAGTGTTGAGAGTGGTGTGTTAAGATCTCCTACAATTAATGTATTTGTATCAATATGACTATTTTGCCTAAGAGTTGGCTTATGTAGTTTGCTGCTCCCTTGTCGAGGGCATAAATATTTACAGTTGTGAGATCTTCTTGGTGGATAGAAACTTTAAGAATCATGTAGTGTCCTTCTGTGTCTCTGACTACAGTCTTTAGATTAAAATCTAATTTATCTGTTATGAGAATCACTACCCCAGCTTTCTTTTGAGGCCTGTTGACATGAAAGAGGTTCTCCATCCCCTCACTTTCAGTCTGAATGTATCTTTAAATTCAAGATGTGTCCCTTGTAGATAGCATATGGATGGGCCGTGTCATTTTATCCACAACCCTGTGTCGTTTTATGGGCACATTTATGCCATTCACGTTGAGAGTGATTATTGAAAAATACGGTTTTATTGACATCATGTTGCCTGTGAAGTCTTTGTTTCTATATATTGCCTCTGTAAATGTCAGTTTTGTGTCAATCTTGGGTTCTTTCCTCTTTTATAGAATTCCCCTTAATATTTCTTGTAGTGCTGTCTTGGTTGTTGCATAATCTTTTAGACTTTCCCAGTCCTGGAACTTCTTTATGTCTCCATCCATTTTGAACGTCAACTTTGCTGGGTAGAGTATCCTTGGCTGCATTTTTTTTTTTCATTTAGTGCCCTGCATATGTCTTGCCAGCCCTTTCTGGCTTGCCAGGTTTCTGTGGACAGGTATGACATTACTCTTATGGTCCTCCCTCTGTACCTAAGGGATCTCTTCCCCTTAGCTGCCCTTATGCATATTCTTTACATTTGTGATTCATAAATTTCACAATTATGTGCCTGGAGGTTTTTATAGCCTTGTTGATCTTGGGGGTGTCCTCTCTGCCTCTAGGACATGAGTACTTGTTTCATTCCCCAGATTAGGAAAATTTTCATCCAGGATTTGTTCAACTATATATTCTAGTCTTCTCTCTCTTTCTTCCCTCTCAGGGATCCCAATAATTCTGATATTGGAATGTTTCATGGCATCATTTATTTCCCTAAATCTATTTTCATGGGACTTTAGCTGTTTGTTCCAAGACTTCTCCTGCTCTTCTTTCTCAATCAATCTGTCTTCTGCATCACTAATGTGATCTTCTGCTTCACTTACCCTAGCTGTTAGAATACTTAGATTAGATTGGGTCTCATTGATAGCATTTTTAACTTCTGTCAGGTCAGCTTTCACTTCTTCCCTTAGAATTTCTATCTTGCCACTAATGATCTTTTCTAACTTAGCCATTGCTTGGATAATTTTTATCCTGAATTCCATTTCTGTCATTGTTTATGTCCATATCCAGTAGTTCTGTGACAGAGGTTGGAGTCTCTGAATTTTTCTTCTTTTGGATGTTCCTCCTCTGAGTCATTCTGGTGAAGGATGGTTGAGGGGATGTATAGCTGAATGCATCAACCATGATCCAGGCAAGTTGCCCATTGGAAGTTTTCAGAGCAATCGGAAGACACACCAAAAAGGAAGAAGAAAGAACAAAGAGAGAGAAAAAGAGGAAAAAATAAAGAAAATGGGGCCAAAATGGGCCCCAAAGGTAGGATTTATATGGCACAAAAACAAAAAAGAATAAACAAAAAGACCATCAAAAGTAAAAGAAAGGGGGATAAAAGCAAAATCCAGCCCAAGCTACCCCCAAGAATAAGATGTATATAGTAAAAGGCAAAAAAAAAAAAAAAAAATTTACACAGAAACACTGACAGAATAATATGGGAAGGTGGTTACAAATCCTTGATATGGGCAAGGAGAGTATTTCAGTTCCTCCTGAGTGTATCTTGTTATTTTTGTTAGAGGACTCAACTTTCTAAAAATATAGGGAAATTAAAACTGGTTTATATATAGGGGTAGTATTGAATAGGAAAGAAGTATTACCTTGAAGTTTCTATCTAAATGTATATTTTTTTTAAAAAAAAAGGGAAAGAGAAAGAAAGATACACAGGTATATGTATGAAAAAAGGTCACGTTAAGCAATTATGGAATGCTGTATTAAACATCAGTTGTAATGATTAGGTTAAAAAATAAAAGAACAAGAATCATGAGAGTGAATTTAAAAATTTTAAAAATATTTAAAAATGAATAGAAATTTTTAAAAAATGAAAAGAAAAGCTATATCTATAAAGTTTACAGATTTTGGGGGCAGAACCAGGAGCTTAATCTATTGTTTTTTCCTAGATGTTGGGGTTTTACATTTTTATGGAGACCCTTTGGTGGTTGTCCTCTGGTTCTCCTGGCTTGCCTTCTGGGGGTGGGGCCTGTTGTGTTGTTTTTCAGTCAATCTTGCTTAGGCTGAGTCTCCCTGCCCCTATCAAGGGGCTGGGCTCCATGGAAATCAGTTTTTCAGGCTTTTGTTTTCTGGAGGGTTTTGTTCTTTTATACCTTTTTGTGGCTTTTTGGAGAGTCAGAGTAAAGTAAGCTGTCCACACCTAGACTTCCATCTTAGAAGCCTCGGTCTACTCCTCTCTCGGTGGTCCTGGACACACAAACTCTCCCTCTGAAAACTCCCCTGTCCCTGAACCCTGCCACCTCACACAGGTGGTGTGCACCCCGAGTAACCACCTCGATGGTCACCTGAGGGCCCTGCTTGTCTCTGTACCCCATGCCATATTGGTTTGTGCGAGCCTGCCACAGCTGGACTGCATCTGGAGCCCACACCCATGCTGGGCACACTAGGACCCCGCTCTCCTGCACATCATGTGCAGAAGGTTGTGGGACAAGTGGCCTCTGGCACACACCAGGGTGCATCTAGCCCAAGCTGTGGTGCAAACGGCTGAAAGCCTGGGGTTTCAGGGAATCCCCATCAGGCGCCTGGGGCCCCAGCTATGGGCATCGTAGGAGCGCAATTTTAGGTCCCTGCCTGTGGCTGTCAGATTCCACCAGTTGCCCTTTAAAACCCTTTGTTGTGGGGTGATTTTAACCAAACTCCAAGTTGATGCTGGTCCCCAATCACAGGGTACTTTTGTATTGGGGTATTACTTTCCAATGTGTTGCTTCTGGTGGCTCCTCCCCCTTCTGTTTATTCTCCAAAATCAGTGCAAGTGTTCCCACTCCGCTTTATCTCTTCGCTGGTGCTCTTCTGCCTCCATAGAGATCCAGAAGTGTGTTGTTTTACATCTCTGGTGGATTTTATGGGTATTCAGAGTGTTCTGGTAGATATTTAGCTCACTTCAGGGGGTGGGTTGAAACAGGGTCTCCTACTTTTCTGCCATCTTGCCCCCTCCCACCTGTTGGGAGATTTTAAAATTCTGATTCAATTACTTTGCTGGTTACCAGTCTGCTCAAGTTTTTTATTTCTTTCTGGTTCGGTTATATGTTTCTAAGAATGTATCCATTTCTGGCAGGTTGTCCAACTTATTGGCATATACTATTTCATAATGTTTTCTGGCAATTATTTATATTTCTATGGTGTTGTTATTTCTCCTCTCTCATTCATGATTTTTTATTTATTTGGGTCCTTTCTCTTCTTTTTGATAAGTCTGGCTAAAGGTTTATCAACTTAATTTTTTTTCAAAGAACCAGCTCCTAGTTTCGTTGATTTGTTCTATTGTGTGGGGTTTTTGTTGTTGTTTTAGTTTCTTATTTATTACTGCTCTAATCTTTATTATTTCTTTCCTTCTGATGGCTCTAGGCTTTGTTTGTTCTTTGTCTAGCTCCTTTAAGTGTATGGTTAGGTTGTGATTTTTCTTGCTTCTTGAGGTAGGCCTGAATTGCTATGTGTTTCCATCTTAAGACAGCTTTTGCAGCATCCTAAGTGTTATGGACCATCCTGCTTTCATTTTCATTTGTTTTCATGTATTCCTAAAATTTCTTTTTTGAATACCTATTTGACCCATTCATTCTTTAGTAGCATGTTGTTTAACCTCTATATATTTGTGGTCTTCCCAGATTTTTTTTTTTAATTTCATAGCATTGTTATCAGAAAACATGCATGGTATGATCTCAATCATTTTTGTACTTATTGAGGCTGGTTTTGTGGGCTAATATGTGATCTATTCTGGAGAACATTTTGTGTACACTTGAGAAGAATATATAATTCTCTTTACTTATTTATTATAGTCAGTTAGCCATCATATAGTACATCATAAGTTTTTGATGTGGTGTTCAACAATTCAGCTAAACAATTTAATTAAACCTGAATTCCACTTTGTTTGCTCTTAAGGTTATAATCCTGGTTTGTGATTGATCATGAGCTGGCATTTGCCCAGTTCTCCTTTATTCATCCATTTTATTTCCAACCTTACTGAGCCATATCTTGTGTATAGTTAAATTTATTTCTATTTATTTCTGTGAGAATTTTCTTTTATCTTAGTTCTGCCAGTGTATTTTACATTATATTTTCTTTTTTTTTTTTAGAGTTTAAGAGCCTTTTACTCTATAGGGTCTGTTGCTTTATTTTGTGTGTCAGTGTGGAAAGTTGAGAGGCAGTCATTCCAACACACAGTGCCTTTTATTTATATATGTGATTAAGTATATGTATTTCATATTTCCTTTTACTCAAGATGTTTGTCTTGACCTAACCCTTTAATTATTTGTTTAGTTCTTCCTTAGGAACTTCGATTGTGAATAAATCAGATCACCTTTCTCTGTCTTCTTTCCCTATCATTGTGTGTGTATGTGTAATCTTTCTTATCTCTTCATTTCCATTTTACATTGTTCACTTTTCATCTATTCTATGTGTCACTAGTGCCTTTTTCAATGTCATGTCTCTCTTCTACTAATTCAGCTTCTTTTTTATTTCTGCGACCCTTTTATTTTTTCTTATTTGTCTCCTGAGTTCTGGTGCTTTAATTTCATGCCCTGTTATCTTACTCTTTTTTTAATTTGTGTATTTATTCATTGTAACTTTTCTTCATTGAAGTGACTACTTTATTACATGCTTTTAAATCATAATAAATTATTTGGGCACAATTTTTATTTGCTGCATGGCCACATTTTTTAGTGAATATTTTTGTCCTAAATTCTCTCCCCGCCATACTTTTTTATTTTATATTCTCTTTGAGTCAATGTTTTTCCAGTGACTTTTTCTTATAACTCATCCAAATATACTTTTATTGGACTGGATTTTGCTGAAGTTTGGTGTGTGTGTGTGTGTTTTTGTAGGGGTGGTTCAGCCTTCCAGGCTTTATAGTCTAAGTGCTTTCTCCTTCTGTACCACACAAACTGCTTTAGACTAAAATGTTCCTCCATGTTATTCCTTTTTCCCTTAACCTTTCCTTCTCTGAGCCAAACTGTGTCCATGGAGATTCGTTCAAGCATTCCTGTTAACCCCAATTCTTATTCCCATTAACAAAAATGATCTATATTGGTTTGCACATTACAGTGAGATGTCTTATCTTCAGAAAGTATATTTTTCTTGGAACTGAAACATCTAGCCATCTTTAGGTTTTCTCTGAAATTTACTGCTTTTGCCTCGTCTAAGCTCATTTGGCATCCTCACATATATTTTGAAGTATAGATAATAATCCTAGTTCTCCTGAAGACAAATTTGTACCCCACACCCCTGTTGGCTTTCGTATGACTTTGGGATGATAATAGAAAAGATACTGATTCAGCCATGTTTATTCTGGAAGTATCTCTTCCTATATTTGTTTTAATTATGTAGCTATGAAACCTAAATGAGGGAATCATTGATTTAAACCATAATCTCTGACTTAGATTATGTAGCTTTTTAAAAACTGAATAAATTCTTAAGATTCTCAAGTTCCAGTGATGAAACTCAGTGTAACTTAGATCCTTAGCAACTAATCCTTTATTTAATCTATCAATTTAGATAAACCCAAGTACAGTATCCAAAGTACCAGAATAATGAATTGCCCTTTACTTATTATAGGATGACCCAAGTTGAACCATAGTTCAATGAAGAATCTGAACCTAATGAGTTCTATCTAAGTAGGAAAGTGAAAAAGAAACTTTGTCAAGCATTAAGTGTTCAAGGAAGAAGGAAAGAAAGAAAAAAGAAGTATGCGTAATTTGATTCACAAGAAAAACTCTGACACATTTAAATTAAATGCATTGTTTCCATTCAATTAGCTATATCTTTCCCACATGATTTCCATTAATAGAAAATGTTTCCAACTATTCTTTTAAGCTAGAGCAGAAGGTTAAAGCTATTGCTGTGTCTGTATCTCTAAGAGTGAGTGGAACAAGAGTTGTTTTTGGCTTCATTACTTATTTTTTCATCATATGTATTTACTCAAGTGTCTGGGAGAGAGGCTTTCTTTATGATCTTCTGGCAATGATGAGATGATGGCCAATTCAGATAGTTAAAAATAATTAAATTGTCACTGGTTATTAATCAATGGATATTTTAGTTTTAATCATAGATTTCTGCTTATTTTCTATGAAATTATACATCATTTGAGTTGGATAGATTTTAATATATAAAAAGACGAAAAGAGCATCCATGACAGTGGAAATGACTTCACTTCTCACATTTTGCTTCTGCCCATCTCCAGAAGAAGAATAGACAAAATGATCCTAAGGTCCTTCTCTCCTAAGGTGTCATGCTCTGCAATACTACTTCAAAAGCAGTAAAAGACCGGAGCTAATAGATAATTCAAGCCAGAAGACTGAACCTCTCTCCCGTTCTCTAAAGACCTCACATGAGTAGCCCCGGGGCAAAACTCACTGTGCTCTGGGAGTGTCTATCCTTAACCTTGACCAGAGACACGGCCTCTGTCTCTTAGAGTTTCTTAAGTGAGCTGCTGGATTTTTTGATCTGGTTTCCCTTTAGTGGAATATTTCTATGCCTAGTCAAAACAACAGCAATCATAGCCAAACTATGCCAAGAAGTCTGGGAAGTTACTTTGCTGTTTATATTGGAAAATTAAAAAAGTCTTCAGTTGAAACCCCTGCAGCCCCACTTTGAAATCTAAAGCAGAATTAACTCCAAGGGGAAACCTTTTTAATGGGAGTTCCCATGTCATAGAAGCCCGGGCAGCACAAAACCTGCCCCTCAGGCTCACACAACAACCTCTAAACCACAAGGAAGTTATGCTGCCATGTCTGTGAAGGCTCTCGAAGCTGTTGGCTATGATATTGAAAGCCCTGCTGTATAGATGTCATTATAAATCAGAGGATATTTTGACACAAGACAAATTATATTCGAAAGTTTTCAGCTCAGTAGCCAGGGTCCCGGTTTCACTAATTAAAGTCTGTTTCTCATTCCATATTCCATGTGAGTCCCACATAAGAGAACCTTACAATCAACAGTCTTGGTGGCCTCTAAATCAGGCTGCGTGTTGCCAGCATTGTGGTCATTTTAAAACACCTGTTTGTGTAATGGTTAAGGGTGTTGTCTCTGGAGTCAGGTGACCTAAGACCACATTCCCCTTGGGTACTTAACAGCTTGGGGATTGTGGGCCTGTTGTTTAATCTCTTTGGGCCTCTATTTCTTCACATTGTGAGGATCAGATGTTGCAGATGACCTAGAGTAGAGAGTCAGTGGCACAAAATCACTTGAATTTACAAGGCAGTTATACCACACATTCAAGGAAGAGATCCTTCCATTTTTACACAATTCTTACCCATTTTATAAAGCTACTAAAAAGATTTTTATAAATTCCACACAAGGAATAAGGAACAAAAATATCGCTCATAAATGGTGATTTTAAAAAAATACCCGAATTGGTAAATCATGTTTAATCTAGCTATTTATATGTAAATATATATGTATATGTGTATATATATATAAAAAACATCATTTTAGGTTTATTGCATGAATTGCAATGTTGATTTATAAGTATAAAAATCTCCTGTAATTCATCATGTTAATATATTAATACAGAAGACCATGCCGTCTTCTTAATAGAGGCATAAAAACATTTAGTAAAATTCAGCCCACTTCATGATAAAGTCTTAGCAAACCGGCAGTAGAAAAGAACTTTTTACATCTGGGGTATATCTCGCAAAATGAACACTAGCATTATTCTTACTGATGAGGTTTTAGAAACATTTTCATTTATAATTAGGAAAAAGTCAGGGATGTTTATTGTTTTCTTTTCATTATTCAATTGTGGTCCCAAGCAGTGCATTCAAGATGAGAAGAAATTAAAGTTATAAGGGTTAGAAAAAAGAAATAAAATGTCGCTATTTGAATAAGTTATGATTGTCTATGTAGAACACCCATAATGACTTTCAAATAAATTATTAGATTTAGCAAGAGATTTTAGCAAGATTTCAAGATTTCTAGATATGTATCAATATGCTAAAAATTACATTTCTATATAGTAGAGACAGAAAATATTATTTTTAAGAAGATATAATTCATTACAGCCAACAAAGTCATCTTACAATAAATTGCATGACAAATGTGCAGGACCATTGTGCAGATATGTATAGAATTTAGTTGAGAGATAGTGAAAGGGTCTAAATAAATTAAAAAACATTATGTACATGTATAGGAATATTTACTACCATAAAAATGACACTTTTCATTCTACTAGATCTATGGATTCAAAAATAGTTCCAATAAAAATACTACCAAAGTTTTTTTGAGTATTTGAACCAGTCGGTTCTAACATATGTGTGAAACTCTGGAAAACAGTGGTTCCTCAAAAAGTTGAAAATAATGCTCCTGTATGACCCAGAAATTGCACTATTAGGTACTTATCCCAAAGATACAAATGTAGTGATCCGGAGGGGCACCTGCACCCCAATGTTTATAGCAACAATGTCCACAATAGCCAAATTATGGAAAGATCACAGATGTCCATTGACAGATGAATGGATAAAGAAGATATGGTGTGTGTGTGCGTGTGTGTGCACGTGCACAGGAATATTACTCAGCCATCAAAAAAATGAAATCTTGCATTTGTAATGATGTGGATGAAACTAGAGAGTATAATGCTAAGTGAAATAAATCAATTGGAGAAAGACTATTATATGATTTCACTTATATGTGGAATTTAAGAAACAAAACAGAGGATCATAGGGGAAGAGAGGAAAAAAATAAAACAAGATGAAATCAGAGAGGGACCCAAACCATAAGAGATTCGTATTCATAGGAAACAAACTGAGGGTTGCTGGAGGGGGTGGTGTTGGGCGGATGGGGTAACAGGGTGATGGACATGAAGGAGGGCATGTGATGTAATGAGCACTGGGTGTTCTATAAGACTGATGAATCATTGACCTCTACCTCTGAAATTAATAATACATTTTGTGTTAACTAATTGAATGTAAATTTTAAAAAAATGAATATGAAATGAAAAATAAAAAAATTAAAAATAAAGATTAAAAAAATAAACTAAAATGAAATAAAATATGTGTGAAAAATAAAAGTCTAAGAATAGTTAAGACTCTCTCAAATAAATGGTTGGGGGAACTTGCCCTGCCAGAATCAAGATTTTCTATGAAACATCAGTGATGATGAAGTTATAGCAAGTAAGAGTAATGGAGGAGATTAGAGAGGTCAGGGACAGATTTATACAGATATGGATAAGATGCATACCTGTGCAGCAGGGCAAATCAGGGAAGGAAAGTCAGGCTATTCAAAAATATGCCAGGACATTTGGTTATTCATGTGGCAAAATGTGACACTGGAGTCCTTTCTCATACATAACTCAAAAAATTAACTTCAGTTGGATTAAAAAGTTTAGATTTGAAAGGTAAATAAAGTAAACATTTAAAAGAAAACATATGACAATTTATCTCTGAATTTGGGGGTAGGGAAACTTCTCTTAAACAAGAAAAAAAATATAGACAAATAACATATCAAAGAGCATACATTTGTGTAAGAATTGAGAAACTCCCATTAATAAAAATAATATTATAAAGGAAGTAAACAAGACAACCCATAAACTAGAAGAGCTTTGTAGCACCCATTATGTAAGGGATTATGTCCAGAACCTATAAAAATTTTCCTATACATCAATAGGTTTTAACATATGCAAGAATGTTTACTGCAGTATTTATTATAGTAGAAAAAAATGGGAAGCAACCCAAATGTTCTCAACTGAAAATGGATAAATTTGACATAGTCGTATAATGGAAAACAGAACAGCACTGAAAATGATTAACCCATATGAAATATGGACAAATTTTCAAAAACAATGTTGAGTGAAACTTACAGAAGGCTATTTGTAGTGTGATATCAATTATAAAGTCTCAAAGGCATAAAAATATATAGCAAATATACATATATATAAAATATTATTATAGTAAAAAATGGCATGATAAATATAAAAATAAAGTTAATGGCTATCCCCAGGGGATCAGAGACTCAAATGTAACCCAGAAGAGACACATAGAGGCTTCAATGATATTGATGTGGTACTACCTTTTATTTATTTTGAATTTTTTAAAGTTTTTAATAACATTATATTTTATTTTTTCAGTGTTCCAAGGTTCATTGTTTATGCACCACACCCAGTGCTCCATGCAGTACGTGCCCTCCTTAATATCCACCATCAGGCTCCCCCATCACCCCATCCCCCTTCCTCCAAAACCCTGTTTGTTTCTCAGAGTCCAAAGTCTCCCATGCTTTATCTCCCTCTCTGACTTATCCCCGTTCACATTTCATTTTCTTCTCTTAATGTCCTCCGTGTTACTCCTTATGCTCCACAAGTAAGTGAAACCATATGATATTTGACTTTTTCTGCTTGGCTTATTTCACTCAGCATAATCTCCTCCAGTCCTGTCCATGTTGATACAAAAGTTGGGTATTCATCTTTTCTGATGGAGCTGTAGTATTCCATTGTATATATGGACTGTATCTTCTTTATACATTTGTCTGTTCAAGGCCATCTTCACTCTTTCCACAGTTTGACGATTGTGGCCATTGCTGCTGTGAACACTGGGGTGCATAAGGCCCTTCTTTTCACTACTGTATCTGTATCTTGGGATAAATACCCAGTAGTGCAATTGCAGAGTCATAGGGTAGCTTTATTTTTAATTTTTTAAGGAATCTCCATACTGTTTTCCAAAGTGGCTGCACCAACTTGCATTCCCACCAACAGTGTAGGAGGGTTCCCTTTTCTCCACAGCCTCTGCAATACTACTTGTTTCCTGTCCTGTTAATTTGGCCATTCTGACTGGTGTAAGGTGTTATCTTAATGTGGTATGGATTTGAATTTCCCTGACGGCTACTGATGATGAACATTTTTTCATGTATCTGTTAGCCATTTGTATGTATTCTATGGAGAAGTGTCTGTTCATGTCTTCTTCCCGTTTTTTGATGTGATCATCTTTTTTGGGTGTGTTGAGTTTGAGGAGTTCTTTATAGATCTTGGATATCAGCCCATGGTCTGTAGTGTCATTTGTGAATATATTATCCCATTCTGTGGAGTCTCTCTCTGTTTTGTTGACTGTTTCCTTTGCTGTGCAGAAGGTTTTATTTTGATGAAGTCCCAAAAGTTCATTTTCGCAATTATTTCCTTTGCCTTTGGAGATGTGTCTTGAAGGAAGTTGCTGTGCTCAATGTTGAAGAGGTTACTGCCTATGATCTTGATAGATTCCTGCCTCAAGTTGAGGTCTTTCATCCATTTTGAGTTTATCTTTGTGTATGGTGTAAGAGAATGGTTGAGTTTCATTCTTCTATATATAGCTGTCCAATTTTCCCAGCACTATTTATTGAAGAGACTATCTTTTTCCCACTGGATATTTTCTCTTGCTTTGTCAAAGATTATTTGACCACAGAGTTCAGGGTCCATATCTGGACTCTCTTCTCTGCTCTGTTGATCTATGTGTCTGTTTTTGTGCCAGTACCCTGCTGTCTTGATGATCACAGCTTTGTAATAAAGCTTGAGATCAGGTAATATGATGCCCTCAGCTTTGTTTTTGTTTTTCAACATTTCCTTAGCAATTCAGGGTCTTTTCTGGTTCCATACAAATTTTAGGATTGTTTGTTCCAGCACTTTGAAAAATGCTGGTGGAATTTTGATCAGGATGGCATTGAAAGTGTAGATTGCTCTGGGCAGTATAGACATTTTAACAACGTTTATTCTTCTGATCCATGAGCATGGAATGCTTTTTTATCTTTTTGTGTCTTCTTCAATTTCTTTCATGAGTGTTCTGTAGTTCCTTGAGTACAGATCCTTTACCTCTTCGCTTAGGTTTATTCCAAGGTGTCTTATGGTTTTTGGTGCTGTAGTAAATGGGATTGATTCCCTTTGTGCATTTTCATTGTTAGTGTATATGAACGCAGTTGATTTCTGTGCATTGATTTTGTATCCTGCCACATTACTGAAGTATTGTATGAGTTCTAGTAGTTTGGGGATGGAGTCTTTTGGGTTTTCCATATAAAGTATCATGTCATTTTGAACAGAGAGACTTTGACTTCTTCTTTGTCCATTTGAATACCTTTTCTTTCCTTTTGTTGTCTGATTGCCATTGCTAGGACTTCTAACACTATGTTGAATAACAGTGGCAAGAGTGGCCATCCTTTGTCTTGTTCCTGATTTCAATGGGAAGGCTGTCAGCTTTTTCCCATTGAGAATGATGTTTGTGTGGGTTTTTTGTAGATAGATTTATGAAGTTGAGGAATGTTCCCTCTATCCCTATACTTTGAAGAGTTTTAATCAGGAATGGATGCTGTATTTTGTCAGATGCTTTTTCTGCATTAATTGGAAGGACCATGTGGTTCTTCTCTCTTCTCTTATTGATTTGTTCTGTCACATTCATTGATTTGTGAATGTCAAATCACCCTTGCATCCCAGGGATAAATCCCACCTGGTCATGGTGGATAATCTTTTTAATGTACTGTTGGATCCTATTGGCTAGGATCTTGTTGAAAATCTTGGCATCCATATTTATCAGGGATATTAGTCTGAAATTGTCCTTTTTGATGGGGCCTTTGCCTTGTTTGGGGATTAAAGAAATGCTGGCTTCATAGAAAAAGTCTGCAAGTTTTTCTTCTGTTTCTATTTTTTGAAACAGATTTAGGAAAATAAGTATTATTTCTTCTTTGAATATTTGGTGGAATTCCCCAGGGAATCTGTCAGGTCTTGGGCTCTTGTTTTTTGGGAGGTTTTTGATCACTGCTTCAATCTCATTACTAGATATTGGTCTGTTCAGGTTGTCACTTTCTTCCTGTTTTAGTCTTAGAAGTTTATAGGTTTCCAGGAATGCATCCACTTCTTCTAGTTTCTTTAACGTATTGGTATACAGCTGTTGATAATAATTTCTGATGATTTTTTCTATTTCCTTTTTGTTAGTCGAGATATCTCCCCTTTCATTCATAATTCTATTAATTTGGGTCCTCTCTCCTTTCTTTGGATTAGTTTGGCCAATGGCTTATCGACCTTATTAATTCTTTCAAAGAACCATCTTCTAGTTTCATTGATTTGTTCTATTGTGTCTCTAGTTTCTAATTCATTCATCTTTCCTCTAACCTTAATTATTTCCCTTCTTGTGTGTGGGGTTGACTTAATTTGTTGTTGATTTCCTAATTCTTTAATATGTGAAGAGAATTGGTGTATTAGTGATTTTTCAATTTTTTTGAGTGGATGGCTATGTATTTCCCCCTTTGCCACCTTTGCCATATCCCATAGGTTTTGGATCAATGTATCTTCATTCTCATTGGTTTCCATGAAATATTATGTTCTTTTTTGATTTCCTGGTTTGCTCCAAACATTCTTGAGCAGGATGGTCCTTATCTTCTAAGTGTTTGATTTCCTTCCAAATCTTTTCTTGTGATCGAATTGCAGTTTCAAGGCTTTGTGGTCAGAGAATATTCAGGGAATAATCTCAGTCTTTGGTATCAGTTGAGCCCTGATTTGTGACCTAGTATGCAGTCTATTCTGGAGAAAGTGCCATGTGCCCTTGAGAAGAATGAGTATTCTGTTGTTCTGGGGTGGAATGTTTTGAATATATCTATGAGGTCCCTCTGGTTCAATATGTCATTCTTGTTTCTTTTTTGATTTTCTATTTAGATGATCTGTCTATTGGTGAGAGTGGCATGTTAAGATCTATAATTAATGTATTTGTATCAGTATTATTCTTTATTTTGCTTAGGAGTTGGCTTATGTAGTTCGGTGCTCCCATGGTGGTGGCATAAATATTTACAGTTCTTACATCTTTTTGGTGGATAGACTCTTTAAGAATGGTGTAGTGACCTTCTGTGTCTCTGACTACAGTCTTTAGCTTAAAAATCTAATTTATCTGATATGATAATTGATACCCCAGCTTTCTTTTGAGGCCCATTGGCATGAGAGATGGTTCTCCATCCCTTCACTTTCAGTCTGGATGTATCTTTAGATTTAAAATGTGTCTCTTGTAGACAGAATATGGATGGGTCCTGTCATTTAACCCATTCTGGAGCTCTGTGCCATTTCTTGGGAGCATTTAGGCCGATCACATTGAGAGTGATTATTGAAAGTTACATTTTTGACATCATATTGCCTGTGAAGTCATCTTTTCTATAGATTGCCTCTGTAAATCTCTGTTCTATGTCACTCTTGGGTTCTTACCTCTTTTATAGAATTCCCCTCCCCATTAATATTCCTTGTAATGCCATCTTGGTGGTCACATAACCTTAGTAGTCCTGGAAGGTCTTTGTCTCTCCATCCATTTTGACTGTGAGTCTTTCTGGATAAAGTATTCTTGGGCACATATTCTTCTCACTTAGCGCCCTGAATATGTCTTGCCAGCCCTTTCTGGCTTGCCAGTTTCTGTGGACAGGTCTGACATTACTCTGATGGTCCTCTCCCTGTACATAAGGGATCTCTTGCCCCTAGCTGCCCTTAAGACATATTCTTTGAATTTGCAATTCATGAAATTTCACAATTATGTGCCTGGAGGTTTTTATAGCCTTGTTGAACTTGAGAGGTCTCCTCTCTGCCTGTCAGACATGCACCGTTGTTTCATTCCCCAGATTAGGGAAATTTTCATCCAGGATTTGTTCAACTATATCTTCTAGTCTTCTCTCTCTCTTTCTCCCCCCTCAGGGATCCCAATAATTCTGGTATTGTAATGTTTTATGACATTATTTATTTCCCTAATTCTATTTTCAAGGTTTTTAAGCTGTTTGTTTGAAGACTTCTCCTGCTCCTCCTTCTCAATCAATGTCTTCTAGATCACTAATGTGATCTTCTGCTTCACTTACCCTAGCTGTTAGAGTATTTAGATTGGATCTCATTGATAACATTTTTAACCTCTGCAAAGTCAGCTCTCACTTCTGTCCATAGAGATTCTATGTTGCCATTAATAGTCTTTTCTAACTTAGCCATTGCTTGGATAATTGCTACCCTGAATTCTATTTCTGCCATATTGTTTATGTCCATATCCAGTAGTACTGTGGCAGAAATCACAGTCTCTGAATTTTTCCTATGTTGGGTGTTCCTCCTTTGAGTCACTTTGGTGAGAGGTGGTTGAGGGGATGTATAGCTGAATATGTCAACCCTGATTCAGGCAGGTTGCTCTTTGGATGGTTTGGGAGAAATCAGAAGTCAACACCAAAAAGAAAGAAAACAGAACAAAGAGAAAAACAGAAAAAAATAAAGAAAAAACCCAACCAAAGTGGGCCCCAAAGGAAGTATTTATATGGCACAAAAACAGAAATGAATAAAGAAAAAGACCAACAAAAGTAAAAGAACGGGGGAAAAAAGCAATCCCAGCCCCCCCAAGCCCCCAAGAATAGGATTTATATAGTACAAAGACAAAAACAAGTACACAGAAACAGTGACAAGAGAATAAGATGGGAAGGTGGTTACATACCCTTCATGTGGGCGAGGAAAATATTTAAGTTCTTCCTGAGTTTATGTTGTTATCTTTGTTAAAGGACTCAACTTTCCAGAGATATAGGGAAATTAAAACTGGTTTATATATAGGGTAGTATTGAATAGAAAAAACGATTACCTTGTGGGTTATATTTATATATAGATTAAAAAAAATAAACACAGGTATATGTGTGAAAAAAATTCAAGTTAAAAAGATATTATGGGGGGCGCCTGGGTGGCTCAGTTAGTTAAGCGACTGCCTTCAGCTCAGGTCATGATCCCGGAGACCCAGAATCGAGCCCCACATCGGGCTCCCTGCTCAGCAGGAAGCCTGCTTTTCCCTCTCTCACTCCCCGTTGCTTGTGTTCTCTCTCTGGCTGTGTTTCTCTCTGTCAAATAAATAAAATCTTTAAAAAGAAAAAAGATATTATGGAATGTTGTATTAAACATCAAGTTGTAATAATAAGTAGGTTAAAAAATAAAAAAACCAAGAACTGTTAGAACAAATTTTTTAAAAATGAAAAGCTGTATAAATATACAGGTATTGGGGCAGTACCAGGAGCATATATATATTTTTTTCCTTGATGTTGGAGTTTTACAGTTTTATGGAGACTCTTTGTGCTTGTCCTCTTGTTCTTTTGGCTTGCCTTCTGGGGGTGGGGCCTGCTGTGTTGTTTTTCAGTCAGCTTCCTTGGGCTGAGTCACCCTACCCCCTATCAAGGATCTGGGCTCTGCAGAAACTGGTTTTTAAGCTTTTGTTTTCTGGGAGTTTTTGTTCTTCAGCAGTTTTTTGTGGCTTTTCGGAGGCTTAGAGCAAAGTAAGCTGTCTGCACCCAGACCTCCGTCTCAGAGAGAAGCCTTAGTCTGCTCCCTTCTGGATGGTCCAGAACACACAGCGTCCCCCCTCTGTAAACTCCCCTGAACACCACAACCTCTCATAGGTGGTGTGCACCCCTTGTCACTGCCACCATGTCGCCCAAGGCCCCTGCTTGTCACTGCGCCCCCGTGCCATAGAAATCATGAACAATGTTGGTTTGGGCAAGCCTGATCCTGGTGGCTGCCATTGCTGGGACCACAGCCCACACCCCCGCTGGGTGCCCTCAGATCGAACTATGGTGCAGGTTGTGCAGAAGGCCAAGGGCCAAAGGGCCTCCCACAGGAGCCTGCCCCTGGTCTCTCTCTGGTGTGGGCAGGGCTGTGCCCAGCCCGGTGGTGCTAGGAGTGGAAAGCTATGGGCTCAGGGACCACAGACTGGAGTCCTTGCCCAGCTCTCAGGCATTGGTGGGCGTTGGCTCTGGCTGTCCTGGGACTGTGGTCTTAGGTCCATGCCTATGGTCACTGGATTCCTTAAGACCCTTTGTTTTTTTGAGTGCTTTTAACCAGACTCCAAGTTGATGCTGGTCCCTAAGCACAAGGCACTTTTGTATTGGGGTATTACTTTCCAATGGGTCATTTCTGGTGGTTCCCTCCCCCTTCTGTTTATTCTCTGATATCAGTCTGAGTGTTCCTACTCCTCTTTACCTCTCCACGGATGATCTTCTGCCCCTGTAGAGATCCAGAAGTGTGTAATCTTACTCTCAGGCTGATTTCATGGGTGTTCAGAGTGTTCTAGTATATATTTAGCTCACTCCAGGGGACCGGTTGAAACATGGTCTCCTTCTTCTCCGCCATCTTGCCCTGAACCTCCCTGTGCTACCTTTTAATACGAATTGTTGTTTAAATGATATCAGGGGTGTTAAAATGTGAACAGATGTACCTCTTAGAATTCTTAAAATATTGCATATCATAATAAAACATAGGCAAAGGAAAGGAAATGTGAATTGGGGTAAATCAGGGAGGGGGATGAATCACGAGACACTTTGGACTCAGAAACACACTGAGGGTCTTGGAAGGATGGGGGTGGGCTGATGGATGAGCCCGGGGGTGGGTATTGAGGGCCTGTATTGCATGGAGCACTGAGTGTGGAGCATAAACAATGAATCTTGGAACACTGAAAAAATAAAATAATGTAATAAAAAAAATCCCACTATCTTATAATTCATTCTACATATATAAATATATAAAAACTATAAAAAATAATAAAATGAAAAGTTTAAATGTGCATAGTACATATAGTACATATATACATATTTTCTTGGACTTTTCCCATATTTGCTTTCTTAGACATCGTATTTAAAATATTTTTAAGGACTTCTCATCTTCCTCTTTAATTTGTCACTATTCCTCTTAAATAAACTATTGTGGCCAGAACTGAATATAATGCTTATTTAAAGAATGGATTATACTGTAGATGTCCTTACATAAATGAACAAAGACTTGTACTTTATTTCCATGAACTGAAAGATCACTGTAGAAGTTGTAATTTTACCCTACGATTAATTAGAGTTTCTGTGGAGGACAGATTTCTAAGTGGTTGATCTGGTAGATGGGAGAAAGGATGGGAAAGAAGCTCACAAAAGAACACATTCCACTTGAAGGGTATGGGGAAGGAAGAACATGTAGTTGCCAAGCAACCAGCTATGTATTTTTCACCTTGAAATGCTGACTGCAAGTAGCACATGGGCCTCAGGTCTTCCTCTTTTCTGACAGTGATGTAGGCCTCCTTACACCTCTAGCCTCCTTTTTTCCTTTGCACCCAAGGTACAGGATTCTGCAAAAGTTCCTTAATTTTGCATTGTTTATTGATATTTTTGTATCTAGATGCCCATGTTGACATGAGTTTGACTCACAAAAATAATCCTTGCCTTTATAGAATTCCCTTGGTTAAAAGTATAATAGCCTTTGTAAATATCTTTTAATGTATTTTTAATCTGTATGTGTATGTGTGTTTTCCATACTTTTCCTAGAATTTCTGAGGTAGCTAGAGTGCCATGTGTTTTATTCTCAGTTGATAAAACCAGAAATGAAATTCATCCCCCTTTCCATGATGTATTCTGTAATAAAAGTGAGATCTTCAGCAAGAAAAACATATAATGGAAAGCCATCTCCTCTAGCCACATGATAAAGATGGTTGAGTTTGGGAGATAGAGGCATATAGAATTATGAGTTCTGCTTTCATGAAGTTTGCTTTCATAAATGCCAAGGAATTTCAAAAGGTTTTGTGCCAGAAAATCCTTTTGTCACTGTTTCCCAAGAGTGATCTTGAATGTCCTGTATCAACATTGCCTTCGATGTTGAGTTAAAGTGCACATTCCCCTATTCACTCCCAAACTCATTGGGTAAGGTCCCGCGATTTGCATTTCTAGTAAGTTTTCCAGGCAATTTTGGGACATACCTCTTTAAGTAATTTTAAACATCCCTAATCATGATGTGTCAGTGTTATTACTAGCTTGGGCAGTCTCTCTAAGCAGAGGATTTACCATGCAATTAGCAAAGATAAGCCTTCACACCATTTAATGAAATATTTTACCAAGAGTGCCCTAATACATTTATAGTAACTACACATTCTCCAGTTCCAAATAATTTGCCTTCATTCTAAAATCTTTTACTTCTAAGACCATGAGCCTGATTGTTTTTTTTCATTGTATATTCAGTTCTCTGATAGCAAATGACCCATACCTATACTTGAAGCCATGTTATCCAATTTACTTCTTGCCCTTTAGAGAGTAGAGGAAAAGACTCTATTAACCAGAACTTAGGACAAATGCTGAGGTGCACCACCTGTTTGATTCTTTTGTTTTATCCAAGTGTAATTGACATAGAGTGTTATATTAGTTTCAGCTATATATTACAATGATTCAACAATTCCATACTTTAATAAGGGTTCATCTTAAGTGTGCCCTTAATCTCCTTTACCTATTTCACCCATCCCCCTACCTACCTCCCCTCTGGCAACCACAAGTTTGTTCCCCACGTGGGAGTGTGGGGTTTTTTGAGTGTCTCTCTCTTTTTTTCTTTTGTTCATTTGTTTTGTTTCTTAAATTCCACATATGAATAAAATCGTATAATATTCGTCTTTTACTAACTGACATTTAATTTAGCATCATGCCCTCTAGATCCATCCGTATTGTTGCAAATGGCAAAATTTCATTTCTTTTTATGACTAATATTGCATTGTGCATATATATATACTACATCTTTATTCATTCATCTGTGGATGGACACTTGGGTTGCTTTCATATTTTGGCTATTGTAAATAATGCTAGGATAAACATAGGAGGGCGTGTATCTTCTTGAATTAATGTTTTCATTTCCTTTGGGTAAGTACCCAGTAGTGTACTGGATTATGTGATATTTAAATTTTTAATTTTTAAGGAAATTCCATACTGTTTCTCCACAGTGGCTGTACCAATTTACATTCTCACCAACAGTACCCAAGGATTTCTTTCTTTCCACATTTTCACCAACACTTATTTCTTGTCTTTATTACCTTAGGTATAAGGCAATATCTCACTGTAGGTTTTATTTACCTTTCCCTGATGATTAGTGGTGTTGGGCATCTTTTCAAGTGTCTCTTGGCCATCTGCATATCATCTTTAGAAAAATGTCTATTGTCTGTCCATTTTTAATTGGACTTTTTTTTGGTATTGCTTATATTTTGGTGTTTGGTTTTGGTTTGGTTATATAAGTTCTTTATATATTTTAGATATTAACTCTTTATCAGACATATTATTTGCAAATATCTACTCCCATTCAGTGAGTTATGTTTTTTTTTTTATTGTTGGCTTCCTGTTTGATTCTGATATGTTTTCACATGGTTGTATCCTCTGAGTTCTTAAGTTTCTGGCCCTCCTGATGTGGAGCTCATCCCTAGTCTTCTTGGCAGTCAGGTCTAAAGTTTCTATTATTCTAAACTAACCTAGCCCTCTGATATCACCCTTGTTTATCCTTGTTTCTACCTCATGCTTTTGGAAACCAACCCCAATAAGATCATGGCGAGCTCTGCCCCTCCTTCAACAAAAGAAGCTGGAAGCCTAACTTGGTATGTGCCCTGCCCTCCTACTGCTACAAAGCTTTCTTCCTCACTGGCTTAAGGCTGAGAGTATGACAGCTGACCTCAAGTATCTAGTGTCTTGTGACACCAGTTGAATTGGGCATAATATAAGGCAAGGTAGTTGTGTCTGACATCTGATGTACATGGCTACTTGGTCTACTACTATCTACTGTGAGAAGGGCCTTCCAATCTACAAAAGATCATGTATCCTGATGGTAGGATGGAAAGCTGTCTAGACTTGTGTCATATCCACACTGAACTCTAATCCACCACAAAGGTGTATGTCTACTGATGAACTTGTCCAAGTCACATCCATCCTGGCAACCAGGGAATCAAAAATATAGCCAAAGACTCAATAGTTCAATTAATTTATTAAAAAAATTAAATTTATTTGAAAGAGAGTTAGAGCCAGAGAGCACAAATGGAGGAATGGCAGAGGGAGAGGGAGAAACAGGCTCCCAGATGAGCAGAGAACCTGACATGGGGCTTGATCACAGGCCCCTGGGATCATGACCTGAGCCAGAGGCAGTGTTTAACTGACTGAGCCACCCTGGAACCCCTCAACAGATTAACTTAAAAAATTATTTCCTGGGTCCCTGCTAGGTAATAAGGCATTATTCAAATCATTAGTAATATACTATTGAAAGAAATGATCCTGGGTTTTGTGTAGTTTATATTATAGAGGAGGAAGACAAATAAATAAATAAATGTAAAATACATCAGGGATGATAAGAGCCAAGAAGAAAAATAAAGGAGCTAAGGAGGTTTCTTAACTTGGTTGACTCCCAAAACAACAGCTTAAGTGTAGGTAGTTTATCTTGGGTAGATTCCAAAATACAGGTTTGAGGGAACCTTCCCATGAAATAGTAAAGGAGGAAAAGCCCATATCAGAATACATTGCTGCTATAGTCAACTGGGACTCAGTCCTCATGGGGATCTTCTGAGGAAATTTATTGAAGGTGCCTTACAGTTGTCCCCCAGATCACAGAAGATGACAGTATTTATCCGTAGCTCCTATTCCCCATAGGTTAAGGACTGTCACATTTGGTTCCAGGTTTGAGCATGTACCAGGGTGGCTGAGTGGTCTCATATAGAAAGAGACAGTGTAGTAGCCACAGAGTTAGTAGCCACAGTGATAACTGGAGACAGAAGTGGGCTAGTGGACATAAAATGAGGCAAAGGTGGGGATGAAGTGGATAATTTTATATAAGCTGCTCAGGGAAGGCATTAGACTACATGCTGTGTGCGTATGCCAACCATCACCCCCAGTGTTTGCTGCCATTAGGGGGAAAAATGAACCAGAAGAGCACTCATGGCAATTTGACTCACATCTTAAGAATGCTTTAGAATACTGGTTCTCAAGCTTGGCTTCTGTGAAGAACCTTTGGCGGCTGCTGAAATGGTGGGGGAAGAAAGAAGTAGCTAGAGGGGAAAGGGGTCAATGTGTGGGAATCATGGTCCCATAAACTACTTCAACCAGAACTCTTTCACCCACTTTACATGTGGACATTTATTGTAATAATTCTAGAGATGAATTTTGAAATCAGAGGATCACATTAGGAAATTCCATTAGGAAAACCAGGGAGGTCCCAAACCAGGAATGAGTTGTCCATCTCAACTCTGGCCATTGATCTAGGTTGATTTGCAGTGAGGTACAAAAGAATGCTGCAAATATCAACCTGTGTTCAAGGTAATTCCACTCCCTCCCTAATCCCATTTGATCTCAGCCTGTTTTCACTGGGTCTCATTCTCTGGGTCACTCATTCATTCATATGACCAATACTTCTTGAACATCCATTATGTGCTAGCATTGTGCTAGAGACCTGAGATATGATATAGCTCTTTCATTCACGGAACCCAAATCTAAAGAGGAATAAGGCATACAAACAATTTCTATACAATGCTAAGCAAACTGAGTGCTATAACATGGAGAAAATCTTTGTAGTCTAACCTGTGTGATCAAGAGTTGGGGTCTCAGAAGAAGTCAAATATGAAATGAGTCCTGTGCAGCAGAGTTTGCATGAGTTAGTAAAGCTCTGAACTTTTATCTCTGGCAAAGTCCTACCTTCTGGTCTTGGCTTTCCTCTTTGAAATTTAGCTTGGCCTTTACTTCTGGAACCTGTTTGACATTATTCTAGAATATAAGATATGGCCTTGATCAAATCAGTCTTTTGTAAGCAGTGGCTTCCCCATCTATCCCTGATGATGGAATGAGGATAAACTTAAGAGAAATAAGCAAGTGTCACCTTGGAATGATGGCAGGGTAGAGTAAATAGTATTCATTGAGCAAGCATACCCTGAGCACTTACTGTGTGTCAACCTCTAGCCAGTGCTGGATACAGAAGAGAAATATTGTCATGGTCTGTTTGGGCTGCTATAACAAAATACTAGAGACAGAGGCTTATAAACAACAGAAATTTATTTCTCGCCGTTCTGGAGGCTGGAAGCCTGAGATCAAGGTGTCTGTGTGTCTTTATGGTTACATTCTGTTTTAGGCCCTCTTGTTGACAGCCAATTCTTTCTTGCTATGTCTGCATCTGGTAGAAGGGGGCCCAGTGAGCTTTCTGTGTTCTCCTTGGAAGAGCACTAATCTGATTCATGAGGTAGAGCCCAAAGGCCCTACTTCCTAACAACATTAATTGAGCTTTAATATTTCAGCCTAAGAATATTGGGATGACACAAACAGACCATGTCAAATAGTTATTCCATGTCTTCAAATGGTCTACAGTCTAACAAGGAGAGAAATAAGGAAGGAGACAATTGCAGTGTGGTAAGTAAGGGCTATGATGGGGATAAGCAAAGTGCTAAAGGATCCTGGGGACCCTGAAGTGCAAAGTGGATTTGGTATCGTCAGGTGGCAGTGGAGAGAATGGTCTAGAGAATCTGACCAGTGCTAGGGTAGGGCCCATGGTTTACTGTGACTGGGCATAAAGTGTGGGCGGTTAGAGTGAAGTGATAGGCTAAACTAGATAGATAATCATACTCATCTTCATGTTCCAAGCTATAGGCTAGACTATCTTAAAGGTCCTGGAGAGCCATCAATGGTTTTAAGAAGGATTCTTCTGGTTAGAGTTTAGAATATACATTGGAGTGGATTGGGCATAAGGAGTTCCTTTCCAATGTTGTTACAGTAATCTGGAAGGGAATTAGCAATGGTCTACATTAGCAGAGTGCAGAGGGCTTACTTAAGTTATCTACAGATGTATAACAAACCTCTCTAAAACTCACCGGCTTAAAAAAACTAATAGGCTCCCTTATAAGTGTAGAGCCTGCTTAAGATTCTCTCTCCCCCCCCTCCCTACCCTGCTTGTGTGTACATGTGCATGTACACATTTTCTCTCTCTGTCTCTCAAAAACAAAAACAAAAGAGAAGAAAGGAACATACCAAGAACTCAAGACCCAGTGTGCAAGTGCTTATCAAATCTCATACTAGGTACTATCCTGTTGGCCCAAACTGGTTACATAATTAAGCCCATGGAGAACTACACAGGATGTGAATACCAGGAGGCATGGTTTACTGGGAGCCAACAAAGTAATGTCCTACCACAGAGATGGATAGATGAATTGGTTACTTGTAGTAACCATCCAAGCCATGGCTGCTCCATCACTTCAGTCTGGTCCCCTTGTTCTGGTGACATATCGCCTGTCCCCGTCCTCATTTTGGAGCATGCAGTGGATGAGGGAGGGGAGTGCACTGGCTTAGACTCCCTCCGAGCTATGTATTCCACTACTAAAATATTGTTCAAATGGAAACTCTCTACCTCTTTTTTTTTCTTCAAGGTATTTAGCTTGAATTTATTATTGAATAATTTTATTAGAAGCAAATGTGACTGTTTAGCAATTAGTAACATTTTTTATTCTCTTGATGGAAAATTGATAAATATTATTCCATTTTATGGCCTGAAATTCTCACAGCATAACTGGTATATAATTCAAAAATATCAAAGTGAAGTCAGACTGGGAAAAGGAAAGCAGGAAAGAATATAGCTATGGACTGAGTTACACTAATTCCAGATATGTTTGCATGTGGCCCCTTTACATAACGAAAATGATTTTTATGGTCATGCTAATTTTGCTCCCTATGATTCTTTGCAAAATTGATTCTCTTGGAGTAATTGAATCCTTGAGAAGACATTAATTTCTGTATGTTTCAAGTATATTTTAAAAATAAACTCCCTGTGGGTCACCTGGATGGCTCATTTGGTTAAGCATCAGACTCTTTTTTTTAAAAAAAATTATTTTATTTTATTTTATTTTATTTTTTCACTGTTCCAAGATTCATTGTTTATGCCCCACACAAGGATCAGACTCTTGAGTTCCACTCAGGTCATGATCTCAGAGCCTGAAATTGAGCCCTGCTTCTGGCTTCATGCTCAGCAAGGAACTTAAGAGTCTTAAGATTCTTCTTCTCCCTCTGCCCCTCCCCATCCCAACTGAACACCCACCCAACCCCCACTTGCACACAAGTGCATTTGCTTGCTCTCGCTCTGTCAAAATAAAAAAAAAATTAAATTCCCTGTGTACTCAAAGATGATGCACAAAGCTATTCTTTTCTATGCCCAGCTCCTGGTTGATGCCCTAGTTTCCTCATTGGTAAAAAAAAGAGTAATAGTAACCACACAGATTTGTTTTAAGGATGAAATGGGATATAATGTAAAAGTGCCTAAAACGGTGCCTGGTACTCATAAGAGCTCAATCAATGTGAGCTATGATTCTTTAATGCTTTTATGCTTTAAAAATATTTTACAGGTAACAATTGGACAAGATATTGCCAAATATGCTAATGCTCACACACACAGTACGCAGAAGGCTCAATATACAATCTCTCCCTCGGGAAGGTTTCTCACCCTTCAAAGGAACCAAAGAGCAAACCGTACCTTGTTCACAAGCATCTGTGCCTGTTCATAGGACTCTGAAGTAGCAAAGTCTATCCATCTAAATTATACTCAACCCTAATAATTTCAGTTGGTCTACTTTCCAGGGTCTTGGTAACACATACAAAAAGAAATCTGTATTTGTGAACACACAACAAGGTTCTGTGATACCACATTGCGGAAACGAACATTCTCTGATGTTGTCCAGCTCATGAGCCGTGGAAGACGGAGACAGTCCTGGTACCAGTGAAGGGTTTAAATCAAACAGGGTATCATGTGATATATATGACACCTAATTTTCCAGTGAGAAATTCTCTAACTTGCCCAACGTGGTTATTTTCTCTCTTTTGGATTAAAAACAAAGGAATTTATGGGCACCTGAGTGGCTCAGTTGGTTAAGTATCTGCCTTTGGCTCAGGTCATGAGCCCAGAGTCCTGGGATTGAGTCCCACATCAGGCTCCTTGCTCAGGGGGGAGCCTGCTTCTCCCTCTGCCTACTGCTCCCCCTTGCTGTGCTCTTTTTTTCTCTCTATATTTATATAATATAATCTTAAAAAAAGATATAAACTAAGGAATTTTGTGTCAATACCTAAATGTATCACTTTTTTCATCCATATTATATAAAATTAAAAGGATTCATCAGCTAATGGCAAAGTGTACATTTCTTGGAATGTATGAAAGAAGGAAAAATGATGAGAAACTCAAAATACAACATGTTTCTGATCTTTTTCTCTAAGATATCTTCCTGTATATCTTTGGTAATATAAAAATGATGATCAGAGCACCTGCCTCCTGAGATAACCAGGCAGTTACCAAGCCATCCACCCAACACTTAACAAACAAGATTTTTATCATCGAACACTCATGACTGATTCCCAGCATTTTTATATGCATCTTATATGAACAGTGGTCAGAAGTCTACATTCCTCAGCTTCTTTGTTAACCTTTTTCTTTGTTCATGCATAGTTCATTTTCCCCAGTTGCATTCTGAACATGCCCTCGACTGATCCACAAAGCTCTCCTGAGTGCATTCTCCCCCTGAGGGCACTATTACCTTGTGTTTCTCTTCACCATCTGTTTGTTTTCTGCAAAGCTTTCTTGAAGCTCAGCCTCTTGGAACAGGAGAATAACAAAAATGAAATTTATTGCCATCGATCACTTTTAGATAAAGCTGAATGTCTTCCAGCCACTCTCTGAATTGATTTTCTTCCCCCGACGCTGCTCCCCTTGAGAAAGTAACAGAAAGGAGTTAGAAACCATGCAGGGGACTGAATCAATACAAAAGTGAGGAGAATTTCATGGAGGTAATCATGTGTAGAAAAGCAAGAAGCTGGCAGCATGAGTTGATAGAGATGAGTTGCTTACTCGGCTTTATTAATACCTCACTAGGCAGGACATAAAATCTCAGTCTTTTCTACCTTAATCTATGTCCCTGTTCCTTTGTGTAAAGAATTCACTGTCATTAGTTGCATGGTTTCCCTGATTCAGACTTGGTTAGGACCCTTCCCAATGACTAGCAAGGGCCTATTGTATGTATAGCATCATAATGTTAAGAGTAATGAGCTCTGAAGTCAGGTAGAAGGTAATAATTATAATGGTAGTGATAAAGTAATGTTATTTGAATATTATTACTTATTTCCACTGAGAGCTAAAGGTCTGCCAGCTCGTACTCCTCTCCCTCCTTCGGCCCCCTCAAAGACAACTGACTCCTCTACCTTCTGCAATGTATCTTTTAAATTTTTGTTTACATTTTGGTAAAACACATATAGCCAAATATGTGCCATTTTAACGATTTTTAAGCATACAATTCATGGGCTTTGATTACATTTCTAATGGTATGCTGTCATCATCACTATTTACAAAACTTTCGCATTAGCCCAGATAGAGACTCTGTACCCATTAAGCAGCATCTCCCCTATCCCCCCACACCCTGGTACCTCCAATCTACTTTCTGTCTTTATAAATGTGCTTATTATAGAAATTCCACATAAATGGATGTATCAGCTATTCGCCCCTTTGTGTCTGGTTCCTTTCACTTTGCATAATGTTTTGAAGGTTCATCCTTATTATAGACTATATCAGAAATTCACTCCTTTTATGGCTTGATAATATTGCATTGTATATGCAGTTGGTCCTCAATAGTCACAGATTTTGTATTTGTGAATTCGCCTAGTCTTTGAAACGTATTTGTAGCCCCCAAATCAATACTTGGAGCTCTTTTGTGGCCATAGTTGGACATGTTCAGGGTGGCAAGAAATTGAGTCACATGGTGCCAATGTTCCCAGCTGTGGGTAAACAAATAATGCCCTAACGAATACTGACCCACAGGTTTCTAAGTCCCTGTTATTCATCCTTTGGGATAGATACTTGAGTTGAGTTTCTGGGCCATATGGTACTTCCATGTGTAAGTGTTTGAGGAGCCACCAAACTGTTTTCTACAGTGGCTGTGCCATTTCACATGTCTCCCAGCAACATATAAGGGTTCCAGTTTGTCCATATCCTTGCCAACATTTGTTGTTTTGTTTTTAATTGTAGACATGTTAGCTCATATGCAGCTGTATCACATTGTGGTTTTTACTTTAATTTCCTTAGTAATTTTTTAAAATTTCCTGAGTGATTAATGATATCAAGTGTCTCTTCATATGCTTGTTTGGCCATTTGTATATCCTTGGAGAAATGTTCATTCAGCTTTTTGCCTACTTTTTAATTGGGTCATTTATCTTTTTGTGGTTGGGTTGTAGAAGTTCCTTCTACATTCTGAATACTCTAACTTTATCAGACATAAAATTTGCAAATGTTTTCTTTCCTTCTGTAGGTTGCCTTTTCACTTACCTTGATAATGTTCTTAGATGCATGAAATTTTGTCTTTAATCTATCCCCTTTAGGTCATACCATTACCATGTTGCCTTTAGGTCATACCCTTACCATTTCTGGTCAGGATTATTTCAACATACTCTGGACTCCAACTATGTCTTTGCTCTAGTATCTGTGATCCATTCTATATTCAGTTGTTAATCGATATTTTAAAAGACAGACCTGATTAAATTTTTCAGCATTTTACTGTCACAGTCAAAAGAAAACCCAGGCTCCTTAGGATAATGTTATTCATTATCTTCAGTCTCATTTTATAGACCATTCTCCAACTCATAGCTAATATTTTGGTCACAAATCAAAACTACGTCTGTACTCTAGGCACATGGCACATACTCTTTTGGTCTGTTCATTTGTGCATGTGATGCTCTGCCTGGAATACTTCTATCTCTCCAGTCTTCAGCTATTAAAATTCTACTTACTTGGACTTTAATGCAAGAAGATTTGCTAAGTATTGATGTGTTGGGCAATATATCACTGAGGAGGAAATTAAATTGTATATGAATATACAAGTGTAGATAGTTATATTGACAGTGAAAAAGCATTGGGTCAGTTTAATGCTACTTGATATGTCAGATATAAAGGAAGCTCAATAATGTGACTCTTCACATAATTTGGATCTTAGAAAATTAATTTGGCTTGCAGACAGCACCAGTGTAAAACTAACTAGCATTAGTTCTATCAAGAGAAGACTGCCTAGCTGCCAAACAAAGTGACTTGGGACACTAAGCCACTATCTGTATTATTGTGATGCAGTGATGCGTGAACGAGCCTCATGAAAGCAGGGAAGCCAGCCATGCTGCTGAGTGGACTGGTGGAGACTGCCCAGAAGGTAGTGGTTGACAGGACTCTAGATGGAGTCAAAGTATAAGTATGTATGTTAGATCTGATCTGGGGAATTTCTGATGTATAGCAACTTTTTGTTTTTCCCAGGGGCCTATTTGCTGGTGAATAGACCAAAGCTGGCTCATTCCTTGTACTTCTCATCTTCTGATCACTGCAAGGAGTGATCTTAGAGTTCTTACAGGCATAGAGAGTATTATAAGGTGAACAAGAGTTGTAGCATTTGCGATAACTGACTGTTTTAACTTTGGGGATAGGCAAACTTCTTTCTTTGAAGGATCAGATAGTAAATTTATCTTAGGCTTTGTGAGTCAAGAGACCAAATCAAAAATATCATGTAGGTGCTCATTTAACAGGAGGGAAAACTTACTTCCCCACTTTTGTAATTGATGAAATTAAAAATATAATAATAAAGATTGAGTACAAGTGTAATAGAGGTCTACTGTTGATAGTAGAATTCTTTTTGGAATGTTAGTTTGCTTAGCTGGTATAAAAAGTCAGTGTTCCTTATCAGATTGATAGGAAATATTCATCTGTGAAAACCATTCTCAGCTGTGGACCATGTAAACACAGGCGAGGGCCAGCCTGTGCAATGTAGCCAAATACTTCTTGTTTCTTAGAGCTGCCAAGGGAGTCTGCAGTAGCAAGAATAAAGCATGGAGGAGGGTTGTCAATATAACATTTTGTTCTTGCGCACTCTTAGATCTTCACAGCCTCAGCTCCCCCTGACTTATCCCTGTATCATCTTTCTTCTTTTTTAAAATTTTTTATTTTTTTATTTTTCAATGTTCCAGGATTCCTTGTTTATGTCCCACACCCTGTATCATCTTTCAGTGAGGCCTCTTCTGACCACCCTATTTAAAATCACAAGCCCCTCTCCCAGGAGTCACTCCTCATTCCTCTTACCCTACTCTATTTTTTTTTTTTTTTACATAGCCTATGTCACTTCTTAATGTTATATGATTTTTTCATTCATCATTTTTATTGTTTATTTCTGTCTCTCCCTGCTGGAATGTAAGCTTTAACATGAGTAGCAATCTTTTCTGCTTTGTTCACTAATATATCCCGAGTTTACAGAGTAGTGTTTGGTATATAGTAGGTACTCAGTAAATATATGTTGGATGAGTTGATGTGAAATAGATCATTTCATCTTCACAAAAACCTGCTGAGGTAAGTACTGTTAATATCTAATTTTATATAAGAGAAAACTTACAGGTGCAGGGAGGCTAAATAATATGCTAAAGATTATGTAGCTAATTCTTCTACCACTGTCACCACTCCTACTCCAGGTAAATTAATTATTTCATACTAGTCATATATCAGAAACTGCTCAAACAACTTATTTAATTTTCACAATAAACCTGTGAGATGAGTGTCAGAGTTAAAATTCAAACCCAGGTAGTCTGATTCCTAAGCTCATGTTTTAATCATGAACTTATTGTCTAAATTATAATCAGAAGTAAATTCATAGCCTGGAAAGTTTTTATTATAAACATGAAGAAGAAAAACTAATAAGAAAATTATGAAGAAATCAACAAGAAAATGAATGTAGAAATGTGAAAACAGTAGACTTGATTAATAAATCCAAGATTTCGTTAAAGAATAAAAGATTAATTTTTCCTAAATCAAATTATGTAAAAGGATGATAAATCAAATTAACAAAATACAAAGGAACTAAATTCAAACGTAGAAGCAGAAATTACAAGGTTGTTATGGAATATGTGTGTCTCCCCACCCCCCCAGTCAAACTCACATGGTGAAGTTTTAACCCCCAGTTAACCTCAAAATGTGACTTTGTTCGGAGATAGGGTCTTTACAGATGTAATCAAGTTAAAGTGAAGTCATTAGGACAGACTCTAGTCTAATATGGCTGCTGCCCTAAAAAAGGAGAAATTTGGGTGTAAAGTTGTGCAAAGAAGGAAGACGACATGAAGACAGAGGGAAGAGAGAGCCACTTGCAAGTCAAAGAGCAAGGCCCTGAAACAGATCCCTCCCTCACAACCCTCTGAAGGAACTAACCCTGCTGATGCCCTGATTTCAGACTTCGCGCCTCCAGAGACTGAAAATGTAAATTTTTGTTCAATGTTAAATTTGTCGTACTTTGTTATAGCAGCCCTAGCCAACTAATGCTACTCCTAAATTTGAACTCATTCATATTTTCAATCAGGATATGGAAATGGTGGGCTCATTACCTTGTAACATCTGATTTATTGTGTTAGAACTTCTTTGTAGGAGGAAAATTTAAAACTCCTCTTAGGTTTTCACATTTCTCACTTTGAATTTTGAAACCATTTTTTAAAAAGATTTTATGTATTTGAGAAAGCGCCTAGGAACGTGGGTTGAGGGAGAGGGACAAGCAGACTCCCTGCTGAGTGAGGAGCCCCACATGGGACTCAGTCCCAGGACCCTGAGATTAGGACCTGAGCCAAAGTCAGACACTTCACTGGCTGAGCCACCCAGGTGCCCCTGAAATCATTTGAATGCAATCAACAACAACATCTTCTTCCATGAAACTTCTGGTATTCCTCTATTAGGGAAGTTTTTGAGAATCCATAATTCAGTTAATATTTAAAATGGATTTTGACAATGACAGAAAGATGTGATTCTAGGCCAAAGGAAATTTGACAAGAACAGCAAAGCCACTATAAGGCAGGCAGGCTGATTTTAGTCTAGATGGGAACCTATCTCCTTGGTGGGTAGAACTCTTTGGCTTAGCTGAGCCTCTTGGAGCTACTACCTTTTTCATCATTTAGTTTTGCTATTTTTATTGCTGAGATCCAACTGCAGTAATTAATGCCTGTCTGTATGGTTCTGTCAGAAAGAACTCCTTGTTCTTTGGAACAAGATACAGATATGCCATGAAAAATACGTGAATTAATATAATGCCTCTATTTGAACATTCTACTCACATTACACACTGATCTCAATTTCCCTTGGTTTTGGCATTTTCTAAGGGAGGGGGGCTACTTACCTGTGACCAGCACATTGGTGACTAAAGTCAGTGGCCACACATAACTACAAGTGGTATATATGCGAGAAAAAACTTGATAATATTTACCTTGGATTGGAACAAATAGTCTTCCCATGAGCAGGATCACCCCCAAGGGTCAAGGTCAAAGCTCAGAACTTACAGACCTTGAAGTAGTTGAATTATATGAGCAGATTCAGAAGCAACCACACATGAGTCAGAAAGAAGTGTTAGGCAGGGCCAGACAAATATTTTAGACTGTCTCCTTCTCAAGGTTGCTCTGACCCCCCAGTTTCCATGAGCAAACTGAAATGAAAGAATCCTGCTATTCAGTGTGGAAGCAACATGTATACTGAAATAAACCAGAATTTGGAGTCAGGCAGACCTGGGTCCAAATCCTGGCTTATGTGCTTCTAGTTATGTGACCTTAAGAAGACTGACCAACTAATAAGACCTTCACATCCTGCGTCTGTATCAATTGAATAATAATGTATCATAGCTACATCAAAGGACTTTTGTTAAATGTGATCATGTTTATAAATTTATGTGCCTGATAAACGACAACAGTTTAGCAAGAATTAAAAAATGCAGATGTGCCTCCGATTGGTTTGGCAAGCACTGTAGGAAGAGCAGTGACTGAACTGTCATTCAGTCTTTGTTGGGAGACCACATGAGACACATGTGCTGAGAAGATCTCAGCAGGAGACGATATGAGACACTTACATGGAAGGAAGCCCTGGGCTAATACTTTAGCCTCATAACCTAGCCTTGACCTTGGATCATAACTGGACCGTACTGGGTATCCACAAGGAATCCCAAAATAGAGGATTTCCTGCCCACCTCTTTTGTCCCTGAGCCACTCTTCCACCTGTACTGAGAATCTCAGGGTTGGGATACCATCAGAGGATGAGTTTCTGGGTACCTGAGAACCGCAACTGTTTCATAAGAGCACAGATAGATATGTATTATTATCAGACTCTTAAGTTTCAGCCCACTTATCCTTTTTTTTTTTTTTTTTGGTCTGGATGCCCCTAAGAGCCAGTGAAGAGGGTAATATCACCACCCTGCCCTTGGTATCACACACACAATTTAGAATTACCTTGACTTCAAGCACTCAGTGTATGAAAATATACCAATGTGGAAAATAAGAGAGTCTACTAGTTTTAGCATTCTAAATGACAAGACTTCTTGAGTAGAATACGTACCTTTGAAATGGCAACTCTTCTTTATGAATATGTCATTTGGGGAACAAAAATTGACATTTGATCTCTCTAACACAAAGGGGGAAAAGGTCTTCTAAAAGCTGATGGTGATTTGGGTAAATTTCAAACATTTTCCCTCATAGAGCCTAATGAAATTGAAATTCCACACCCTTTAAAATATGGCTCAGTTGGGTTCTCTGGCTTGGCAGAAACAAGAATTCAAATCCATGTGCCTTATAAATGGAGAGGCAGAAATTCTGGGCATATTCATGTGATCACCAGCCCAGTTCCAAAGTAAGGCCTTAAAATAGGTTAAGCATTTGTGACTGCCTCCTCCTATAGGCATATATTCCAGTGGTCTCTTGCAGAATTTGGGCATGCAATTCAATACTCTGACTTAACACATACATCATTACCATGAGGAAAAGCGATCCCCCTTAAGCTTGAGAGGTCATAGCGTTGATAATAGAAAACTATAGACATCTTGGGAAAGACATTGACTGGAAATCCACTGTCATTTAATAGCTGTCCATAGCAGCTCAGGTGGCTATTACAAATACCAGAGATGGGGTGGCTTAAGCAACAGACATTTATTTATCGTAATTCTGGGAGCTAGAAAGTCCCAGATCAAAGTGCCAGAAGGTTTGATTCTTGGTGAAAGTCTTCTTCCTGACTTGCAAACAGCTTCCTTTTTGCTCTATCCTGATAGGGCAAGGAGAGGAAGCCCTGGTTCTCCTCCTTTTTATAAGGGCACTAATCCCATCATAGGGCTCCACCCTCATGATCTCATCTAAACCTAATTAGCTTCTAAAGGCCCTTCCTCTTAATACTATCACATTGTGGGTTAGTGCTTCAACATATGCATTTTGGAGAAATTCAAACATTTAGTCCATAATACCCACCAACTCCAAAAACCCTGAGTGATCAAGTGAATCACTTTAGGAATCTTTCTTAAGCTTTCTTTTCCTTGGGCTGAAAAATAGTGAATGCAATCATGAGAACAATCACTTATTGCCAATCACTTTCCAAACTCTGATGAATAAATTGATGAATGGCATATTGGAGAAAAGACCTTGCCAAGAACAAATTGCCTTGTTCAACATTTTGATCAGAAATTTAGATGAAGAACAAGACAGCAAGACTTATCAAAATGGCATAAAACAAGGCTTAATGATGGGAAGTTCAGTGGGTGGCAGAGTTAGATTCCTAGAAGTCTCCATGGGCCACAGCAGTGAATCATATCTTGCAAGATGAAATTTAACAGGGTTAGCTATGTAAGACTGTGACCCTGCATTTGGGAAATATCAAAACTACACAAGTAGAGATTGGGCAATGTAGCAACTTGGGTGTAAAAGGCATACATTCTCATCAAAGCAGTTTCATATAAATGGGAAATGTGTCTGCTGGGAAAAGTAATGTGGTGATATAAGCGTAGAAACATGTCATCTGGAGTGAAGTGGATAATAGTCTGCTCAGACCTACCACCTGTGCCCCTTGTTCAGGTCCAGACTTTGCACTTAAAAAAAAGAAAATGGACACACTGGACCATGTGCAGAGGACAGTCTCCAGGAGGGTGCCGAAAGGCAAAGCTTTGCCACATGAGGAGCTTGACAAATTAAGGGATGTGGAGCCTGTAAGGAGGAGGACTTGGGGCCACACCTGCTGTCTTCAAATGAGGAAAAACAAAGCCATTTTATTTGGCAGGCTGTGTTAGGGAAGGATTAAGGCAACGGATGAAAGTTTATAGAAGCACAGATTTTGATACAATTTAAAACTTGTCAGTAGGCAGTTAGCTTACACTCCTTCTAACTCTCCCAGCTATAGCCTAGCCTCCTGACAATGATTTACTTGAGAAATCTTTAAGCTTGGTATCCCATTATATACATTATATTTAGGTTCAGCTGGGAATAACAAGAAATCCCAAAATAACAGATCACATTGGGCTTTATATCTCCCTCACATATGAAACCAAAATAAAATCCAGAGATGGGAGACTTAGGTAAGGCCTTCTGTCTTCTTCTTTGCCCATCTTCCATCTTTAGCCTGTTTTTAGGGAGCTGAGCTACCTCAGGGGCCATGATGGCCTCATGCTGAAGAAGTTATGTCTGCATTCCAGGTGTAAGGAAGGAGGTATAAGGTGGGAGAGGGAAAGTTATTCCTTTCCAGAAGACTTTCCAGAAGTTCCATCTAATCTTTCTGCTTGTACCTCCCTGCTAGAACTTAGCCTAAGTTGGAGTCTGGGAAACATAGACTTTATGTGTCTGCATTGTCCTGGGCCTGAAAGGAAGTCCCTACTGAAAGGGTAGGTAGGGCGTTACAAGGAAGTTTCTGCCACATTTTTTTTTATGGCCACAGCCTCCACCTTTTCACCTCTTGTTTTATGATTCCTTCTGTAACTACTCTTTCACGTCACAGAGGTTGTAAGACCTTAATTCCTCCATTTTCCTCTAGCCTATCAGCCCCCAGGTCCTCCCTTCTTTCTCTCACAGGCTAGGGCCCTCAGGGCCTTATCTGTCTGTCCTATTTACTTTGTCATGAACATTCTCAATTCCCTTCATTAGTATCCTTTGTGGCACTTAGTGGTCAAGATACAACCCTGGATCTAAAAGCTACCTTTTATCCCTCCACATGCTCATAGCCCAGCATTGCTAGAAGTTATGACAAAACCATGGACATTGGTGCCATGACAACCCTTGGATTTCCATGTCAGGCAGGCCCTGGCTTTGCCCATCTATCCTTCTATTGCATCACAGTTAGCACCCTTGCCCATGCCGCTCCATGGCTAATCTAAACTATGTCATGTCTTTCAAGTACTGGCCGCCTCACACTCAGAAAATTTTCTAATTTCCTCGTACTTCCAAAAATAAAGTGGGAGGAGTACCTGGGTGGCTCAGTTGGTTAAGAGTCTGCCTTCAACTCAGTTCATGATCTCAGGGTTTGGGTATCGAGTCCCACATCAGGCCCCCTTCTTGGTGGGGAGCCTGCTTCTTCCCCTCCCTCTGCCTGCCATTTCCCCTTGCTTGTGCGCGCTCTCTCTCAAATAAATAAAATCTTTAAAAAATTAAGTAGGCCAGAAGTATTTGTCATACCTAATATTTATTGAGGGTTTATTAAATTCAAATACTATGCTAAATGCTTCAAGTCTATTATCTCATGTAGATCTTAAAATTCAACAGTTATTATTGTTACTCTCAAATATGACCCTGTATTCTTAGGATAAATATTGCTTGATCATGACATGTTATTCTTTTAATATATTGTTGAATTTGATTTGCCAACATTTTGTTTAGAATTTTTGTGCCTGTAGGATATTGCCAATTCAATATAGAATCAATGGAAAATTATAAAATAGTCAATCATATTTTTGACAGTTTTTTAAAGCTGAAAATTAGCTGCTTTTTGCTGGCAAAATTATTTCTAGGTCATCTGAAAAATTTCACTTACTGATCTCATTGAAAAAGTTCGTTTACTGAGTTTATTTTATAGCTTTTTGCAAAAAGTATTTTGCCTCCTGTGTCCTCCAACATCACATGCACAAAGCTAGAAGTGATCTTTTCCTTCCTCCTTTGTTGGAACACTCCTACTTCAAGAACCAGACAAACCACAATCATCCAGTAGGTGTTCTCCTTCTGGGAGTCAATGAACTCTAGGGTAATAGGTCTCTGAGGCCTATCAAGCAAAGTTTGCATTTCAGTCCTTTTTGCTAATGAGGAAATCCTATGCCTCAGACTAAGGCAGATGCTTAAAGGACTGAACCACCCAGGTGCCCCAAGGCACTTGTTTTTGACTGAGGAAGATGACTCAGAATAACCAAACCAATTGAAAATGTTTTTCAGGAGGTTAGATAATATCAGAAAGGTCACTAAAGCATAAATGTATGTTTTCCTTTTTGGAGATTAAACATGAATTTTAAGAAACAAAGTAGATATATTCTGTGATTCAGGGTCCCAGAGTTCACTGTTAATTTGGCAGCTAAAAGGGAATAAATGAATGTAGCTTTTTAAATTGTCCATCATGTCAGATCTCGTTTAGTTGTTGGGGCATATTTACAGATTTTTGGCTATGGAATTTAGCACTAAGAGCATAAGCTACTAAAATAATCAGATTGGCTGACCTATGGTAAATTTCCTAGGTAAATACACAGATGACAGATTCAGAATTCATAAAATCTACATAAGACTAGCCCTCTGGAAGGCATCAGCCAGTAGTTCAAAATTGTACAAACTCAATTGTAAAATTCTAAATATAAATAACAACATAAATGTGAAATGAGGAACATAAGCCTCAATACCAATTTTAAGTGAAAATAAAACATTTTTTTGTTGCTGTTTTTATTTTTTCTTCAAAATAACCTGAATATCCCACAGAAGAAAAAACTAAACACAAGAAACAGATACCATACAGAGTGTTCCTACCAGGGAGATGATAATCCTGAACTCCAGGCTTTTCAGCTGAAGCAGGTGAAAAGGAATCTAGAAAAAAGTCAAAGAATCACTGAGAAGCAGCAAGCTTTCAAAATCTTTCCTTCAGATCAACAATGCATGTGAATGCTGTTCTCTTTAGTATTTCACCTTGTGGTTCTAGGTAATGCAAATATATCTGTCTGTGATAGCCCTCACTCGCTAAGAATGAAGTTACACAACTATGCTTTTATTATATCCTATATCCTATTTTCTTTTAACAGTATGCTTATTTTTCTGCCAGTGTTTCTGGAGCCTATTGAGCAAGAAGGAAAGTAGGTTTTAGACCGGAGCAGCAACCGGGCACCAGAACATAGAGGGTGCCCTGGGTGAGGAGAATAAGGATTTGGGAATTGCTTCTGGTCTTGTGGTGTATTAATATCAGAGAATGGAAACCTCTCTGGCGAACTGAAGGAGAAAGGGATATTATTCAGTGTATTTTGCGCTTACAAAATCTTTGAAAAGGCTGGGGGAATGGGTTCTCAGTGGACCTCTGGAAAAGTCACACACAAAGACCTGCTGTGGAAGCTAATCTTCCGCCAGGATCAGGGAGGAGGAGACAGGGGCTCACACACACAGCATCTGCTCTCCTCTAGAGCACACAGTTGGCACTGTGGTCGGGGATAGGGAAGCTGTTGTTTCTGCAACTGCCTGTTTACATCCAAGCTTGTTCCCACACAGTGAGGTGCTGCTGCAGAAGCCAGAACAAACCAGAAGACACCCACGCCATTCACGACGGTACTGGCCAGTACAAGCAATTACGGCAGCCGTTAGATGGCCTCTGTGTCATTTCCATGTTCACCTTAACTGGCAGAATCGGATGTGTGTCTATAACCAAACTGCCAGGCAGTGTACTTGAGAGGTTTAGAATTAATGCTGAGTGTTGATATACAATATCAGGTGCAGATGGAAAGATTTCTAAGTGTTTGAGCAGAGGAATGAAAACATGATTTGATTTAACCTTTCACAGAGATGGCAGTGGCTCCTCTGAGAAGGGAGCACAGGAAAGAGCTTGAGAGGAAGGGAAATGGCTGTGGGAGGGAGGAGGCCAGCTGGAGGTCACTGAAACCATAGGTGAGATGCAGGGTGATGGGCTTGGACTGGGAGGCAGTGGTGCAGGTAAGAGAGTGAGGAGATTATTGGGTTTTTTGAAGGCAATATTCAACACATGTGATGGAATTGATATAGAGTACAAGAAAGAGAGAAGGCAAAAATGTATTCAAAATCATTGGCCTACACAATTAGAAATGGGGAAGACTATGGGAGAGTCAGAGTTAGCTGAGGACAGTAGAAGCCACATGTAGAGATGTCACACAGATTGGGGAGAGACTGGGCTAACATCATTACCATATAGAGGACATTTAAAATCACGAGATCAGATGATTTTAAACTATGTAGAGTATGTTAGAAGAGATGATTATAGGCTGATCCCTGAGACACTCCAGTGTTTAGATGGCAAGAAAAGGAAGTGAATACAGCAAAGAAGAGTGAAAAGCGTTGACCAGTAAAACAGAATTGGGACAAGGAGTGCTCTAGAAGTCAAGAAGAAGTCAGTGAAGGCAAGGAATGGTATCACTTGTATTAGACACTGCTGGTGTGAGAGGGATGAGAGAGTGTGTGAGCAAAAAGAATTAATCCATAGATTTGACAGTTTGAAGTCGTGGACTGTTGTGGAATGGTAGGGGCAAAATCCTGATTGGAACAGGCTCAGGAGAGACAGCAGGTATAGATATCTTTCAAGAAAATTTACTGTAAAAGGGAGCAGAGAGATGACTTATGGGCTCAAGAGTGGATATTTGGGTTAAGGGATTTTTATCTAAGTTGCTCAGTAATAGATCAAACATGTTTGTTCATGGAAATGGTCCAGTAGTGAGGGAAAGTTTGATGAGCAAAATAATACTTTATTATAGATTTTGGATCCTGATTTTTTTCTATTTAACATTATAAGCATATCTTCATGTTATTTTAATTTTTACAAATGGCTTTAGTGGTTATGTTATTATCCATGGAATGAATATAATGATTTTAGAAGACTTCTTCTTATGTGTTTGAACTGTTTATTTTTATTTGCTACTATAAATAATGCTAGGAGCATCATCTTTCTGTATTTGTCTCCCTATCTTTGTCTATTTTTTTTGCCACTTTTTGTTTCCAGCTGAGGGGTTTCAATATTTCAAAGGTTCCTACACTGACACATTTGCTTTCCAAAAATCACGTTCACGTTCCAAGTTTTCCGTTTGGGATTTAAACATTTCTCTTTCAAAGGAAATATCAGACAGCTACTTTAGACCTCACTTTCTAATTCAGTGTCATGCTGATGTATTGGCAAAATATTGGAGGTTCGGAAAAATATCCAAAGTGGCCCCACATCACATCAGCAAGTTTCTTAGAAACAGTTGCCAAAGTTTCACTGTGGCTCAGTGTACTGTTTGCTTTATATATATTTTATAAAGTTCCCTAGTGTGAGAGCTGAGTTATGCTGAAAGGAAAATATCACTGAAAGATTTATCTAGATCTTTCAGTTGTTAAATATGAAATTGACTGATATGTCTTAACTTCCTTCATGGAACTTTTCTGACATTCAGAGTTGCTTCAAAGTGGGGGGAAAAGGTAGGAGCATTTTTCTAGTTATTTCAGAATGAGAAGGGGTAAGAATAGGGTGGTAAGTTTTTGTTTGTCTGGAATGGGGGGACAAAGGAAATAAGTAAAAGAAATTATAAATATTAGCAATGAATTGCTAGATTCTTAATTTTCTGCAACTGAAAGTCAATTTCTTAATTTGTGGGATAGAATTGGACAGGGAAAGATTTACTTTATGTCTGCCCCTTCCTGCCCACCCCCAAGACACACCAATCATAGTTTCATACTTTTATACAGCCACATCTCCTTTCGAATTGTAAATACTGAAAATCTTAAAAGAACCATATTGGTATTTTACTGATTTTGACATGGTGAAAATGAGCATAATCTATAGTTCTCTCTAATTTTCTATACATTATTATTTGTATGGGATAGATGATCTTAAAGATTGAGGGGTTTTTCATTTCTGTTTTTGGTAAGGAAAGTTAATCGCAGCATTTTATAATCCTTTTTATCCTTTCTTTTCCTTTTTTTTTCCCCTTTCAGGAGTAGAATTCAGTGATCCATCACTTACAACACCCAGGGCTCATCAGAACAGTTGTCCTCCTTGATGCGCATCCCCTATCTAGCCCATCCTGTACTCATCTCCTTCCATCAACCTTCATTTTGTTCTCCATGGTTAAGAGTCTCTTACGGTTTGCTTCCCTCTCTTTCTTTTTTCCCTTCCCATATGTTCATCTGTTTTGTTTCTTAGATTCCACATGTGAGTGAAATCATATGGTATTTGTCTCTCTCTGACTTATTTCACTTAGCATCATACACTCCAGCTCCATCCACATCATTGCAACAATCATTTCAGATTCTGTATAAGGCCCTAAAGAAAATCACTCAATGACAATATAAAACTCTTTAAAAACAAAGTCTCTCCTTTCAGTATAGGTTCTCAGTCTCTTAACTACATTTCCAGAATGTAAAAAAGGCTCTGAAAATTGAAAATCTTTTGTGTAACTCATTTGACTGCAAAACCTGATCTGACCTGAACTCATTTAGCCACAAAACTTGACCTTCCCTGACACAAGGCTACACTTAGTCTTTATTATCCCACTTTATGTAAATATTCAGACACTGCTATACAGAAACTTTAGTGTATTTAATTACCCAAGCTGCCTTAGAGTACTGCTGCAGAATTCAGAATACAGAAGAACTTCTGACTCCAAGGGCATCAGAAGAGGCATTGCAAATCTACACTATTTTTAATTTTCTAATACATTGCTCTCTACTATTTCTTTTTCTGAAAATAATTGGTGAGATTTAAAGACGTCCCTGATAATAGAGTTCTAAAATGGAGTTAATCTTTAAGTTGAAATTGACTAGCACCACATTCCTATTTTTTTTTTTTTTTTGGTTCTGTTGAAATTTGTTATACCCAGTCAAAATAGCAAAGGGGGTTTTAATGGTTAAGAAATAAATCTAATTAAAGTGTCACATGTATTTCCATTTCTTCTTCTTCATTCTGAGGTTTCTCCTAGAACACATATGCTTAATATTTTGGTATATATTTGATAACAAATATTTGAAATATATAATTAATACTTTCATCAGTTTATTGATAAGAAGAGGTACAGTTCTGTGACCAGATTGTTTCTGATTGAGTCTGTGGACACAGGTAAAGGTAAAATAGACACAGCCTTCAAGAAATTCCCAGACAGTAATTTCTTCCTTAGAAGATTTTTGGAAAACTTAGTTTAAGCATATAGTAAAGGTAGAAAGATGACCCAAAAAGTTTTATTTTGTTTTGTGGTATTTACGGTTTTTTACTAATTTACCAGAAAGGCAATTTACCAAAAAAATGATTTGTCTCAAAATAATGAGATACACTAGTAAACATATAAGTAGTTTACTTGATAATAATGTACCTAAGATGAAGAGATGACTGGAGGACTTCCCAGAAGCCAGACGAATGAAACACCAAAAACAGGCCCAGATAACCATGAATAGAGCATCTTTCTACTGGGTGTAGGGTAATTACAATTCTGTTCCACTTTGTTATTCTGTGTTTGTAGGGAGTTGGATTATGGATTTATCCAAGTGGGTAATACAGATAAGAAAATATCCCAGGTTTTGCAAGGAAAAACCATAGTACCTCATACAGAATGGATTACTAAGGTTTGGAGCCATCCGCAAGACAAAGAACCCAGACAAGTTGGGAGCTGGCCATGGTAGAAAGAGGTGGTAGAGAAAATGATAGAACTGCTTGTTAACAACCAGTTGCTGAAATGAGGATGGTGATATATACCATATTTCCTTCTTGTATCATGTAATGAAAATGTCTTTAAACTAATTTATTTTTATCTCTTCCATTTCCCTGGTCTGCATAGGATGTGTTGTGGTGAACTTTACAAATTTAGTCCAGAGGCTTCAGAGTACCAGTATGGAATTCTGAAAAAACTGGGTGAGAAATGGACTTGGCCCGGAGTTCCTGAATTCAGAGCTGGATGCAGTGAGAGACTCTTGGATGGTTTCCTTTTGGAAATAGGGTGAGTGAATTTTGATTTATTCCTTTGCATTATGTTAAGGAGGAGTAACTGTTAATGTTATGATGCACATAAGAAGACTGTATATAGATATTTGGCAAATGGATACTTGTCATTCCTGGTGCCGTCATCTCTGTCCTGTCTGCCTAAAGCACAAATCCAAATTCAGAATCCCAGGCTTTCTTGCCACTAAGATGTGAACACTGGAGGTAAGTCTAACAATCAGGTGCCTTGTGCAGGTATTCCTTTTGGAAGTGAGCCATGTGAAAAACAGGCTCTGTCTGGAGCTCCCATTTTGCTGAGGCAAGTGGTAGTAGGAGTTGCCGGCTTTGGGCAGGATAACATGAAGATGCCAAGTGAAATTCTTGACGATGCCAAGTGGTGTAGGACTGTGTCCACCCAATGCCTGTTAGCTTCTAAAAATTCAATAAATGATTATTATTGATAGTAGCAGTAGTAGCATCAGCAGCATATGACAGAGTTCTTTAACTTTAGATGTGTTTAAACATGGACTAGATGACCATCTGCAATGTTGCAGAATATCTAGGTTATGTAAAGGGGGAGCTGCTGCTTCCTTATCCTGAATGATTCTAGAGGGCTTTATAAAGGGGTCCTACCTCCCTATCATCAGGTCAGTGTGGACACAGGACTCAGATTGGTCAAGAAAATACTCTCTCCATGGACATAGTGATTTCCCCATGGAGATAGAGGGGATCTGATCCAAAAGGACTAATTCTGGGGTTGATTCTGATGCTGGGGTGGGGATATCTCTTTTTTTCTAAGATCATTACCTCCAAAGACTATTGAGCTCTCCTGACCATCTTTTTATGTAGTCAGAGAGCCTAGCCTCCACTTGGGTGAAGACAAGCAGGGAAAAATGGAGCTGAGAAATGAAGAAAGAGAGAGAGAGGAAAGTGTGAAGGAGAGGAGGAGAAAGAGAGAGGGAGGAGAGAGAGAAAGAGAGTGAAGGAGGGAGACAAATAGGGAGGGAGGGAAAAGGGAGGAAAGGAGAAAGACAGGAGAAGGAGGGAGGGGAGGAGGGGGGAGGGATGGGCTTAAGGGGAGGAGAAAGAGAGGGAGGGGCTCAATGACATCTGTGCCTGAAGTCTCAGAATGATTTCCTGGTGACATGAGCCAATAATGCCATTTTGGATTTAAGCTATTTTGAATTGAATTTCTGTCCCTTGAATTGGGAAAGTTCTACCTGAAAGAGCAGACATAGCCTGTTCAAATCTGAGGTACTGAAATTTTCTGTACAGGAAAAGAGGAATATTTTCCTTTTTTTTTCTTGAGCACCAAATTATATTCAAACCCACGTCACACCCTATGTACATATTTTATTTTTCAGACAGAAATTCTGAAAATAGGTGTTTAAATCTATGACTAGGCAAGAGAAAGTAAGGAGAGAATACTTTTAGGGTTGAAAATAGAAGATTGAGGGATAACATGTTGCATGTTCTAACAGAGATAAGTTTTGTGATGATTAATTTTCCTAAAGGAGTCCACTCTTATCACCAGGCATTCCTCTTCTTATCACCAGAAAAACAATTAGGTGAGTCCCCCAGTCCAAATATCTATCTATACAGAGGTACGCATGAGGTTCTTTAACTTTATGAATACAAAACAACAACAAAATAACAAAATCCTGAGAATAACTAAACCCATACGGTGGAACAAGAAACTCTATATACAGAGAAGTTCCAAAAACTCATTTTAAAACAGAAAAGATCTATGTTTCAAAGAACAATTTGGGTTTAAACCAGGTTTGGATTCCTCTTCTACCAGACCATTTCTGAGCTTCTTATTATTCTTGACACACTGCTTACAGTACTATTAAAAGATAATCTACTTTTATTTAATCTCTGTAGCATCCTTATACACAAAGGGAAAGACAGGCTTTAAGAAACTAAGAAAGTAGGGGCGCCTGGGTGGCTCATTTGGTGAAGCGACTGCCTTCAGCTCAGGTCATGATCCCAGAGACCCGGGATCGAGTCCCACATCGAGTCCCACATCGGGTTCCCTCCTCGGGGAGGCCTGCTTCTCCCTCTCTCACTCCCCCTGCTTGTGTTCCCTCTCTCGCTGTGTTTCTCTTTGTCAAATAAAAAAAAAAAGAAACTAAGAAAGTAGCTCAAGTTTCATTATTTGTAAGTATGGAGCCAGAGCTAGACTATGTGACCTAAATCTATTTTGTTTCTCTTTTTAATTATTATTGTTGTTATTATTTCTCTATTTAATTATTATTGTTGTGGTAAGAACATTTAACACAAGATCTACCACCTTAACAGATTTTTAAGTTTGCAATACACTATTGTTAAATATAGGCATAGTGTTTAGTTTTCTGGAACTTCTTCCTCTTGTAAAATCAGCATTTTATACCCACTGATTAACAACCCTCCTCCCCCGTTTCCTCAGCCCCTGGCAATCACATTTTACTCTCTGTTTATATGAGGTTAATTATTTTAGATATATCATATAGATGGAATCATACAGTGTTTTGTTATGTGACTAGCTTATTTCACTTAGCATATTGTCACGTTCCTTCATGTTGTCATGTATTGAAGGATTTCCTTTTTGTTTATGGCTGAATAATATCTCATTGTCTGTCATATTTTTCATCATATTTTTTAGTCCATTCACCCACTGGTGTTCATTTAGGTGTTTTCCACATCTTGGCTATTGTGAATGGTGCTGCAATATATTTTCTTAGCCATCTGTAGGTCTTTGGGGAAATGTCAATTCAAATCCTTAGCCCATTTTTTAACTGGGTTTATTGATTATTTTACTATTGCGTTGTAGGAGTTCATTATGTAGTTTGGAAATTAATCCCTTATCATATAAATAGTTTGCAAATATTTTATCCCATTCCATAGGTTGCCTTTTCATACTATTGTTTTCTTTGCTATAGTCCTACTTGTCTGTGTTTTTGTTACCTTTGCTTTTGGTGACATCTCTATGAAGTCATTGCCAAGACCAAACTTTTTACCCTATGTTTTCTTCTAGGAGTTTTATGATTTCAGGTCTATTTTCAATTAGCTTTTATATATGGTGTATGATAAGGGTCCAGTTTTATTCTTTGCTTATAGATATCCAGTTTCCCAACACCACTTGTTGAAGAAATTATCCTTTCCACATTGTATAGTTCTGGCACCTGTGTTGAAGATCAGTTGACTATATAGGCATAGATTTATTTCTGGGGTTTGTATTCTATTCCAATGATCTGTCTCTCTTTATGCCAGTACCATACTGTTTGAATTCCTGTAGCTTTGTAATATAGTTTGAAATCAGGAAGTGTGATACTTCCAGCTTTGTTGTTCTTAAGAGTGTTTTGTTGTTCAGAATTCTTTGTAGTTCCATATGAAAGTCTTTCCTCTAACATCAGGGATGAGGGAGGGATGCCCACAGTGACCACTTTTACTTAATACAGAATGACAAGTCCTAGCCAGAGCAATTAGGTAAGAAAAATTGCTCCTGTTTGCAGGTGACATAATCACATATGTAAAAAATGCTGAAAACTCCCCAAAACAACTTAAAATAAAAAAACTCAGTAAAATTATAAGATAAAAAATTAACTTACAAAAATCAGTTACATTTCTATGCACTAACAATGAATTACCTGAAAAGGAAGTTAAGAAACCAATTTCATTTACAGTGGCGTCAAAAAGAACAAAATACTTAGGAATAAACTTAACTAAGAAATAAATTTTTGTATACTGAAAACTATAAAACATTGAAAAAGGGAATTAAAGAAGATGCAAACAAATGGAAACATATCCCCATGTTCATGAATTAAAAGACTTAATGTTGTTAAAATGGCTATACTACCCAAAGCAATCCAGATTTATTATGATTCCCATTTAAACCTAATGACATTTTTTTACAGAAATTAAAAAAAAAACAGTTCCAAAATTCATATGGAACCATGAAGGGTTCCAGATAGCCAATATGATTTCTAAAATGTTTGTTACTAATGTGATAACCACATAATGAAAAAAAAAATCTTTGTACTAGGAAGATGTAGGAAAAAAATAGGTGTAGATATACAGTGATATGCTGTAGCTGGCACACAAACACCAATTCTTTGAAGGAGATGTGTATCTCTTTCAGACTCTGTGTGCAGTGATGCTCTTTGGTTATTCAAAATCGGATGTAATAGTTGTATTTATGCCACAGAAATTGACAGATTCTACAGATCGGGACTTTTATTTGGAAAGCCAGTTACTAAAGCTTTAATAGCATACTACTGCCTGCTTGTCAATGAACATGGTAGCTCATTTTTATTTTTCACAAATTGGCAAATACATAAAAATTATAACATGTATAATGGTATTAATATAATGATACTTAGTATTTGTTTTAAAATAATTCATTTCCACTCAGTCTAAAATTTGGAGTTTTGAAATTGAAGATTTAAATAGATTCTAAAGCAACTGGGATAATTTAAGAAACTAAAATTAAGGAAGTATTCCTTTTCTAGATAAATTTTGACAAGAAAAAACATATTTCAAAAGAGGTATTTTGAGACATAGAATGTGGTCTTTAAACTGGTATATGAGTCTTAGAGATTAGGATGCCAAGTATGTTTAATGAGGTATCAAAGTTGTTTCAGTCCTCCTCTTTGGGGACAGGCAGGGTGGGGAGGTAGAAAATTTTGACTATGGCAGCCATGAGTACCAGCATTCTAGTCTCCTGTTAACCCGGGATGAGTTTTCACTTGGAAAATACGGTCACTTTGTCCATAACCTTCCAGAACAGTGCACCAAGCTATAGAGTAGAAATCAATTGCTGAGACAGTGCTTAACTATAGTTGACATCATAGTGATATCAAGGTGGTTTTTCAGGAAGGAAAACTGTCAGGTAGAAATATTTTTGGGTGGCAAATGAACGATTAGGATAACAGCTGTCTCATCACTGACAGAGGCTTAATATGAGAGCCCCCTTGGAACCTCCACTTTTTAAAAGAAGCTGAAACACTGGTTCAGGATGCAGTGGAAAATCCATATTTAGAGCTTAAGTTTTGTTTGTTATATAAATGCAAAATCTTCCTCTTCGCTCACATTGCAACAAAATATGAAAATAGGAATATAAAGTTAATTGAATATTAAAGTAGAATCCAACAAATCTAAAATCCTACAATGAGTAACAACTTTGTGTGAGATTCTGAGATACTAATAATTTATTAGAAGAAAAAGTAGATGTACATGTGGACAAATAGGTATTAATATGGGGAAGTAAATAAGGTCAAAAGAGTGATATATATATATATATATATATATATATATATATATATATATATATTATAAGAGATATAGAAAAAGGGAAATCACTCCTAAATTGTGATGGAAGATTGCAAGGACCAAAGTGGGATATAATCTGCTTCTTGATACTCTGCAGTGGATAGAAATGAAGGACAGAGGGAGTATTCATCATTAGCAAAGGCATGAATACTTTCTAACCAGAAAATAAACTAGAGATGTGAATGAAATACTGACCCATGTTCTCTCTGTATCAAAGTTTTTCTCTGTGAGTGAGTTAAGGGAACTAAATCTAGCCATTCTGGGTCTGCGACCCCCATGAGCTCCCAAAGTGAGCACTGGAGCTGCTAGGAACTGGTCCAATGGAAAAGTCACTGGCCTAAGAATAAAGGGGTCCAGGACCTCATCTTGTCTACACCACCGACTTCATTTGTTTTCTTATTTGTAAAAACAGCTGGTTAGAGTACTGAAGCCTAAGGATCCCGTCAAGTTCACAAATTTCTTAGTAATTCCTGGAGTCACAGGGCCATCTGTAATGTAACTTCCCAAGCATGCGAGCCACTTTGTCCTTCTGGTCATTGTTCGTGTTAGAATCTGTGTTCCTCAGACAGCCGTTCATATCGTGCACTGTTGCATGCCAAGTCATTTTTGCTACAAATTCCCAGAATTGAGGTCAGATGTTTTAGTTTCTCAAGATTGATGTTCAGGTAGTTCTCACTTTGGACTTCTCACTAAGATCTCCAGCGGACACTAAAAATACTGATGTCCCTCTCAGGGCTTCTGATTTGGTCGGTTTTGGGTATAGCCTGGGTGTGCAGACCTTTAAAACTTTCCAGGTGATTCTACTGTGTATTTTTTGTTGAGAACTATTGTATTTAGGACATTTTCAGATCTTTATTAGCAGCACTGGTTTTACAAGTCATATCCTGCAGTCTGGCAAGACTAAATTCAGTTTCCTAATTTGCCTATGTGATTACAGAAGCAGTAGGTCAGTCCTGTTCTGGTGAGAGGACTGTTAAGCCTGTCCTCAGCCCCAACCCTCCCCTCCCCAAAACAAAATTCTATGTCAAATGCCTAGCAGAAATATAAGGGTAGGGAAAAGGCCAATCCTTCTTCTCCACACGTATCCAGGCCCAGCTGCATCTGAATCACCAGCAAAACTTACGACAAAAGCCAAAAATTCAGTGTATATGGGAGAAGCCCAGGAATCCACTCCCAAATACGTATTTAATGCTTTTAATAATGATGGATCCTAAAAATATAATGACACAAGTCCAAAGGAAAAGCCACTACACATAACTAAGTAATAATATTTAAAGGAATAAGCTTTAATAAATACTAGGAGGCCAATATTTAAATCAAGTGAAAAAGGTTTATAAGCCAGTAAAGAGAGCTCCTGTAATTCTTAACATGCTGTCATTCGGGAAGGACTACCTAGGAAAAACAAATGAAAAGCATATGGTTTGCAACTGAACAAACTTGGCATACTTGTTTAAAGTAAATGCTTTCTAAACATAATCATTCCATGTCACACCAAGCGACAGTGATGCCATAGGAAAAAAAAGCCTTTGACCACAGGGCCAAATTAAAAGAGCGTTCTTGGGAGTGAAATTATTCTTTGTTTACAGTGTGTGTTCTTGTCTTTTAAATGAAAGTGCTATTTTACCATAATGTGTCGTCAGTCAAGCAGCCAAGTTAAATTTTTTTTTAATATTTTATTTATTTATTTGACAGAGAGAAACACAGCGAGAGAGGGACACAAGCAGGGAGAGTGAGAGAGGGAGAAGCAGGCTTCCTGCTGAGCAGGCATCCCGATGTGGGGCTCGATCCTGGGTCTCCGGGATCATGACCTGAGCCAAAGGCGGTTGCTTAACCAACTGAGCCACCCAGGCGCCCCAAATTCTTTAGCCTTTGGGAAAAACTAGTATAGAAGTCAGGAGAGGATATTGACTTCCAGGGATCCACATAGGTTCTTTCTAATGCTGTTTTATTGTGTGCAGCAAAAAAGAGAGGTTACTATTGAAGGTATTAAGTCATTCTCTGAGGAGAGATTTAAGAAGTCCAGGGTAGGCAGAATTTCTCCACCTTGAGGTAGAGGAGGGCCATAAAGTGGGTGCTAGCAAAAAATAAGACAGATGCAAGTCATTTTTAAATTATTATATGATAATGTTTTTTTAAAAAAAAGGAAGGAGGAAAAAAATAAGAAAAATACTCAACATTTTTAAAGATTAGATAGATAATTATTCAAAAACTACCTGAAAATCTAGGGGAAAAGGTCTAAAGCATTGAGAGTAAATTTAAAAAATTAAAATGGAGAGAGAAACCATATTTATGCATTGGAAAGTTATCTTTTTTTGAAGATTTTATTTATTTATTTATTTGTTTGTTTATTTATTTATTTATTTATTTATTTATTTATTTATTTATTTATTTGAAACAGAGAGAGATCATAAATTGCAGAGAGGCAGGCAGAGAAAGAGGGGGAAGCAGACTCCTCGCCGAGCAGAGAGCCCGATGTGGGACTTGATCCCAGGACGCTGAGATCATGACCTGAGCGGAAGGCAGAGGCTCAACCCTCTGAGCCACCCAGGTGCCCGGAAAGTTATTATCTTAAGGATGTCACCTTTCCCCCAAGTTTGTATAGATTTATTTGTGTAGATGCAGTTCGAAGTCTCAATGTTTTTGTGGAATCTGAAAATACAATAAAATTTGTATTGGAATAAAATAAAATAAAATTTATATGGAAATGCAAATGACCACATATAACCAAGACACTCTACAACTGCATATTCCAATGTTTTCCACTATGAAGCACTCAAGAATCAGAAGCCAGAAGAATGGGAGTTTCATTTCTACATTTTCCTTCTGTCAGCTTTGTTCTAGTTGAAACAAACATTTGGTTCTAAGCCCAACTTCTTTTTCTTTTTTAATTGGAGTATAATTGATATAACATTAATTTCAGGTATACATGTAATGATGCAGTATTTGTGTATATTGCAAAATGATCACAACAGTAAGTCTAGGTAACATACTTCACCATGTATAATCACAGATTTTTTTTCTTGTAATGAGAGTTTTTAAGATCCACTCTCCTAGCTACTTTCAAATATACAATACAGTACTGTCACCTATAGAGATCATGTGGTACATTATATCCCCATTTTATAATTGGAAATTTGTACTTTTTGATCCTTTTTACTCATTTTGCCCATTTCCCGCTCCCACCTCAGGCAACCCCCAATGTGTTCTCTATATTTATGAGAGCCCCAGGTTCTTTAGACACCAGTCACAGAGCATCCTTCTTGGGGCTGAGTACCAGTCGTATGAACCTTACCCCATAGGTCTGAATAGTCTTAAAGAACCTGAACTTGAACTCCTAGGACATTTTCAGATCCAGGTAAGCCCTGCTCTCTATTTAAGTTCCCTCGGCCAACATTGGAACAGACTCCTATAGTTATTAATCTCTGAAGGATCTCAGCATGTTTTTTTTTTTTTCTCTTTCAACCCCACAGTATTTATAAAACCAATCTCTTTTGTGTAAAATGGTATTATTTCTGTTTTTCTTACTGGACCTTAATGGATACAGAGACCAAACCAATTGCTTTCTCTCTTGTGCTTCTTGCCTTTGTTTGGGAAACTGTTGCAGCCTATGTTCTTGAGCTCTTTTGTATGTGTGTGTGTGGGGGGGGGGGGTTTGTTTTTTGTGGTTTTTTTGCCTTTTTAATGTCCTCCTTCTGCCTCAAGTAGGCTAAGCCTTTTCAACAACCAATTGCATAGGTGTTTAAAGAAATCTCTTGGGGCGCCTGGGTGGCTCAGTTGGTTAAGCAACTGCCTTCGGCTCAGGTCATGATCCTGGAGACCCGGGATCAAGTCCCACATCGGGCTCCCTGTTCTCCTGCTCGGCGGGAAACCTGCTTCTCCCTCTCACTCCCCCTGCTTATGTTCCCTCTCTGGCTGTGTTTCTCTCTGTCAAATAAATAAAATCTTGAAAAAAAAATCTCTTTTTATCTGAGGAGCACATGTCACAAGTTTACCACTATTTTTCCTATCAAAAAAAGAGTTCTTAAAACTAACATGGGGTCAAGCAGGCTCTGCCATAGGATCCATGGCCATGCCCCACTGGTCTGTGTGGATTCACTCATATCAAACAGCTCCCTTGGTGCTATTCCAGATTCTCCATTTATGTTGATGGTTGCAGCTGGGGTCAAAGTTGCACATATCAGTGATAGCCATATTTGTGCAGCTGAACAACCCACCTCACTTTGCAGTGCTCCATGGCGTCCAAAACTGAAGTACATATTTTATAAACCCCTTCTAACTTTAGAGGAAAATTCCATCTCACATTGCTAAAGCTAGTACTTCAGGATTTAACAAAGAGGTGTCTAGTTCAGTTGCTGTCAGCATCCTAATTCAAATAGCTGCATTTCATATACTGTTAACACTCCTGTATTACTAGGTTCAACCTCACTCTCCCAAGCAGATGTTCTATAAGATCAAATATTGTCCTATTGTGTTATCTTTGGAAACCAGAAATGGCTATTTCTGCCACTCTTCTTCTTTGCCATAAGACAATATTAGAGAGAGAGTTGGATAGCTGAATTTAGGTATAGAATCTGCTATTTAAGTGCTATCCATTAGTTCTAATCTAAACTATCTGATCCACAGGTCTACCCACTTTCCATGTTATGTCTGCATTGCTAGCCAAGGTCCATGATCTAGAATGTCAAATTATTCTTTGTTCTGTCAGCTGATTGTTTATCTATGACCCAAGGCCTCTGCTCTCATGGGGAGGGAGGTGTTTCTCTGGGAAACCTATCTGGGACTCTGAGATTTGACTTTAGGATTTAATTAGAAGGTATTCTCTGGAACAGGAACACAACAAGGAGGATTGAGCAGCAGAATCCAAACTGCAATACAGCTATAGCTGAAGCTTCAGCCATTCCAAAATCAAGTCAAAGGGCTCTGGACATTGGACATCCTCAATTACTGGATATTGGCTACCTCTAGGAACAAGGAGTAATGTTAGATGAAGCAGCTACATGCATCTAGGAGGAATTCTCAGAAAGTAATGCAACTAGATCTGAATGATCAGAGTAGGGACTACATCTAGCCCTTGTACTACTTGGATCCACTTGCTTCATATAACAAATTCAGTACATTTAGAAATAACTCTCCCAGGATTCTGGTGGTTTCTTTTCCTGGGAAAATTTTCAAAAGGATGTTTATTGAGATGAAGTAGAGCCCCCCTTTGCTGAAACTGATCTCAATACCACAGTTGATGCTTGTCATCACCCTTCTTTTCTGCTTATTCCAGATTCCCCTTTCCCTTAACTAGGACCTCTGCTGTTGTAGGTAACTTATCTAGTAAGGTGACTCAGAACCTCATGCTGAGGTACCCAGGCCCCTGGGCACCTTGTCCTTCTAAGGTCATGGTCATTGTCCTTGTTTGTTTACTATCAGAACTGAACAAAGGACTACAAAGAGCCACTGCAGTGATCACGTGTCAGAGATCTTTTTTCTGCAGCCAATGTGTAATGAGACCTCACTCTAATGACTAGGCTAATCACTCCTGCCAGTTGGTTACTCCCCACTTCTTTGCTTGCAGGTCTTTTGGTACAAGGAGCCTAAGTGACTCAGCAGCATCATACATAAAGCTAAACTGGATCATTTCCATGTCCCATGATGGAGGCGTTCCCCTTCTAGGAGCCAGAATCTTTAGATCTAGAAAGCCTACAGCTGTGTGGATAGGAAGAACAAATTCCCAGGTGGGACACTGAACGATGATAACAGGACAGTTTCTACTTACATATTTTGGTTCCCAGACCCATATATTCATCTACTGAGGACACAGTACTATATATTGTCACAGCATGATTTAGCATATTATTATATCCAGGAGGATAGCACACCATCTACATAGGGTATTCTTTCCAAGTTGGCTGCACCTTCAGGAAGTTTCTGTTGCCCTGTTAGGCTGACAACCTCCAGACAGTATAGTGTGTGAAAGGACCTGTGAATTCTATGGTCTCAGAACTACTGTTGCAACTCATTTGCCAGGACTTGTATGCCTTGTTCTGTGTAATGTCACATGAGGTTTTTGTGTCAGTGGATAAAATACTCTGAATCCTCAAATAATGATGTTGTCTGAGGCTGGTGGGCAAGGAAGGCAAATCCATACTTGGAATATGTGTCAATGTCAGCCACTATGAAGTACTGGCTATATTGGTTTCTTAGGGCTCCTATTAAAAAGTGTCACAAACTGGATGGCTTAAAATAACAGGAATTTATTCTCTCACAGTTCTAGAGTCTAGAAGTCCAAAGTCACAGTGTCAGCAGGGCCGTGTTCCCACTGAGACTCTGGGGAGAATGCCTTGCTCCTTTCTGCCTTCTGATAGTTTCCTTCGGTCCTTGCTCCCTGCAGTTGCGTAACTGCAATCTATACCTCTTTCTTCATGTAGTGTTCTTCCTGTGTGTCTGTGTCTTTTCTTATAAGTGTACCTAGATTAGGACCCACTCTAATGACCTCATCTTAAGTTGGTTATGTTTCAAAACCTTATTTCCAAATAAGGTCGCAGAGATAGCAGTTATTAGGATATCAACCTATCTTTTGAGAGACACAGTTCAGCTCCCTTTGAGAGGTAACAGGGATCCAACATAGTCAAATTACTACTGGGCAGTTGGTTGGACTTTTTGAGGGATAGTGTCTCATTGCAGGCTCATTGTTGGTCCCTGTTGTGAGTAGGTTGGATATTCAATAGTAGCAGTAGCTATATCTTAGCTTACCTGGTGGAAGGCCATGTTGTTTGACTCTTGAATAACATCCTTCTTCTGGGATACCTGGCTGGCTCTGTTGGTAGAGCATGCAAATTTTTTGATCTTGAGGTTGTGACTTCAGGCCTCATATTGCATGTACAGATTACTTTAAAAAAAAATAGCGTCTATCTCCCCCACCAGAACCACTCCATCTTGCAGCGCCAGAGTGAAAAATGACAGAGACTGACTTATGTCAAGTAGCTGAGTCATTCTGCCTACTTAAGTGTCATATGCCCCTTCTGAATAATTATGGTCTCAGGGGCATTAAGCTGAAATACAAAGATCTTTACTTTTGGTGTTCATTCCCATGGGTCCATCACCTTGATTTACCCAAGTTCTTCATCTCCAAGATCTTCTAGTGCTTTTCCTTTTAAGTCCCTGGCCAACAAACCAGCCCATTTGCTACTGTTCATGAGCCTGTACTTACTCTTTCTTCAGGCTACCTTTATTTCTACACAGTGAGTGACCAGATGCACTGTTTATAGCCCTCAAGCCCACTGGAAGAATTTCTTCTCATGGTATCATTCGGGACCACTTCCAGTGGGATGCTTGTGAACAGAAGTCCATTTCAATTTGTATCCACATACTGTACCAACCTACCCATGATCTAAGCGTAGATTGCTTACTCCTTGATTAGTGAGTTATAGGGATACTATGCCCCCAGGCCATGTCATAAGAGGTGTGAGCTGAGACAGAGATGCCAGTATAACATGGTGGAAGAGGCACAGGTTTGGGTCACCTGCTCTTAGAGTCTGCTTTTGCCCTCTGAATCTGCTCATGCCTGATCCTGCAAATTTCATTCTCATTTAATAGTGGATTCTTCCTGGACCCACTGGACCTCCTGATTTGGTGGGCCTGACAGTACACAGCTCATGAGGGGCAGTTGCGGCTGCAGACTCACTTGATGACATATACCAAGTACTCTGTCTTTGCCAAGGCCCCAAAGTGCATCAATATCTGTGTTTCAGTCGGTATATAATACTCTGCTGCAAATATCTCCAGAAACTTGGGGGTCAGTGGTGTGATTTTCCCACTGGGGCTTGTCCTAAATCCCCATGACGTCTTTTGCCTCTACAGATTTCTCTGTTACTCTAGTATTTGCCTCGATGTATGGCCCAGGTGACAAGCTGCTTCCACAGTAAGCTGTATCTGCTGCTGAATTCTTTTCTCTTCTGAGCCACACTCAGAGTGAGTAACCATCTGGTCACTTGTTTAATTGTTCAGAGTAGTATCCCCAGGTATAGCTGGCACAGCAGCTGCACTTAAAGCTGAAACTTCCTTCATTTGGCAATAATCCATGGTCACCCTCCAGTATCCATCAGACCTTTGTTGGGGTCAGTTTTTTGTTTGTTTGTTTTTTAAATTGTGTTATGTTAGTCATCATACAGTTCATCATTGGTTTTTGATGTAGTGTTCCAAGATTCACTGTTTATGTATAACAGCCAGTGCTCCATGCAATATGTGCCCCCTGAAATACCCGGCACCAGGCTTACCCATCTCCTCACTCCCTCCCCTCTAAAACCTTTAGTTTGTTTCTTGGAATCCAATCTCTCATGTTTCATCTTCCTCTCCATTTCCACCCCCTTTACTTTTCCTTTCCTTGTCCTAATGTCCTCCATGCTATTCCTTATGTTACACAAGTGAGTGACCATATGATAATTGGCTTTCTCTGCTTGACTTATTTCACTCAGTGTAATATCCCCCAGTCCCATCCATGTTGAAGCAGAAGTGGCTATTCATCATTTCTGATGGCTGAGTAGTATTCCGTCATATATTTGGACCACATCTTCTTTATCCATTCATCTGTTGAAGGACATCTCAGCTCTTTCCACAGTTTGGTTATTGAGGATATTGTTGCTGTGAACATTGGGGTACATATGGCCCTTCTTTTCACTACATTTGTATCTTTAGGGTAAATACCCAATAGTGCAATTGCCAGTTCATAGGGTAGCTACTTTTAATTTTTTGAGGAATCTCTAAAACTGTCTTCCAAAGTAGCTGCACCAACTTGCATTTCCACCAACAGTGTAAGAGGGTTCCCCTTTCTCCAAATCCTCTCCAACACTTGTTTCTTGACTTGTTAATTTTTGCCTTTCTAACTGGCCAGTCTTTTTGGATTGGAAACATACAAGAAATCACCATCTTCGCATTCTTTAGGTCTTTAAGTGTTGCACTAATTTCCCCGGTGATTGCTTTCAGGGCTGGAGGAGGGGCATTTCCAGAGGCCTCCACTCAGCTTTCTTGACTATCATAGCTCTTGCCAACATACAAAGGAATAAGTATGCCAAGTCCCTTTGTACATTCCCTTTGTACACTGAGAGATTAGAGAAGTGACCGTTGGGCAAACAGTTCCCCTGTGGAACTATATCTGGGCTGATTCCATGTACTACCTAGTCTACATGACTCCTACTTCTGTGAAGATGCCCTTGATGATATTAGTTTCTGGGTATCAATATCAGCTGAGATTTTGTGTCCAGCAGTTGTCAAATGTCTGGTTCTTACATATCTGTGGCCTTCCCCTTCCACAGTACATGATTACCCAAGGAAATGGCTGAAGACCTTTAGGGAAGGACCAAGGGAGTTATTACTTATTGCAGTGGTGCTGGTTCCTTCCTCTTGGGAATTACTTCCAGGTCAGTCCCAGGTCTGAAAAATGGCTTAGGTCTGGAAACTTGGCAAAGGATAGTGACTTTTTATTTGGGATAGCTGCCTTCAGCTTTCTGATTATCCATCTTGATCTATTTTGGTGGTGTAGATGGAACAATATATTGTTGGCTCCCCATCTATTTTTTTCCTAGGCATGTTGTCTTACACCAACCATCACTCTATCTCTTTGCAGATCAATCTCCCTGACTCCCTGACCTTGCCACTTATTATGATAATTATTGTGTCCACCTTGCACACCTCTTATGGGAGAGCCCCATTACTTCCTTGCCTTTTATTTCAAGATCCTAGCTATGGATCAGACATCACATGGGAGCCTGTTAGAAATGCAGAATTTCAGACCCTTAACCACTTCTACTGAATCAGAGTCTTCATTTTAACAATTTCTTCAAGTGATTTGTATGTACTCTATGTTTGAGAAGGCCTACTCTGTCTCAAATCTTGATCTTCTAGTTTTTAACCCCAATCTTATAACTGAAAATGATTACTCCTCCAATTTTAATGCTATGTTTTTAAATCTAGGTTCTTTAGATACTTATGGTCCCAGACATTGTAGTTCAGCAGGCTGGCCCAGACCTTTTCCCTGGTGTTGTCATTAACAGAACTGTAGAACTCATTAATCAAAATCAAGAATTGTGTTTATCCAACCTAATCATACAAATTTATGTAAAATACCTTGCCTTGATTATAGTCATTAGTGAATGGAAACATTTTTGTATATCTACAGGTACATTTTATTTTACACACCAAGCATTTTATACCACAGTTTTAAAGGCACCACTTTTACCTATGAAATCAAGAATGTGGACAGAAACACCACTTAAGCATTTGTTAATTGGCAGACTGTGCTGTGACAGTCAATTGGTTAATGTTGGAGTGTTAGCAAGCACAAGCATAAGGTTTGCTGGATCAGTAGCCACACAGGACATTGGTCCTGGGGGAAGAAATCTAGGTCCGATAGTAGTAGGGATTGGTAAAGTAAAAGCTGACCTTTGTGAGGTAAGCCTAGACATCCTATGTGCAATGCTAGGGAGCATGACAACACTTTGGAAGACATTTTCCCCATATCTCTAAAATGTATGTACCACATGACCTAGAATTTCCATTTGTGTCAATCAGGATTGATTTGGTAGCATGCATCAAATCCGATTAGTGACTTAACCAAATAGAGTTTATTTTTGTCCTAAGGAAGAAATCCAGGATAAGACATTCATTTGTTGTTGGCATGTGACTTGTATTTTATGATTACAATATGTGTTTCCATACCAGACGAATTCTAGAGTAAAGTGTAAAGGTCAAAAAGATAAAAGGGACATATCCAGTTTAGGCCTGCACCCTACAGTAAGCTTTACCAGAAGGGAGAATCTGTCACATCCCCTTTTATATCATTGACTTTGTCTACTTGGTCACTTTCCCTTGCCACCCAAGTGCAAAAGAGTTCAAGAATCCGAGCATTAGAAACAGGGCCCTTTGTAACTCCACACGAAATTGGGGCTTGGTTAGCAAAAACAGGAGCATGGGCATTGGGTAGACTTCTTGCTATGGCTGTCACATCATCACCAGAAATATATCCTTCAGATTTATTCTTGGCTATACACAATGAAGGGTGCAAAGGCACTCATGACAGCAATAATCTTAATAACCGTCAATTGAGGACTAGTAATTATTAATTTTTAAGTTGAAAAATTATGCAACAATTAAAAATGAATTTATCTATGTGGACAGGTGTCCAAAATGTCATTAAGTGAAAAAAGAAAGTTGAGTTATTTAGAACTACAAAGAAATATATCTGTTTTATATACACCCGTATTTACAGACACATGTAAAATACGTATATAGATATATAAGTAAGGCTTCTGGTATGTAGATAGTCCCTAACTTACAATGGTTTCACTTACAATTTTTCAACTTCATATGGCAGAAACAATATGCATTCAGTAAAAACCATTCTTTTAAAATTTAAGTTTGATCTTCTCCCAGGCTATTGATATGCGGTACTGTACTCTCCCATGATCCTGGCCCAGGGTGCAGCCTTAGCAAATAGCCTATGATTATGAGGATCAACAACCAGTATGCTGTCAACCATTCTATACCCAGACAGCCACTGTGATTGTCACTTTCAGTACACTAGTCAATAAATTGCACGTGCTGTTCAATACTTTGTTATAAAATAGGTTTTGTGTTAGATGATTTTGGCCACTGTAGGCTAATCTAAGTGTTCTGAGCATGTTTAAGGTAGGCTAGGTTAAGCTAGGTTAGGTGTATTAAATGCATTTTTGGCTTATGATATTTTCAATTTAAAATGGGTTTATGGGGATGCAACCCCATCATAAGTTGAGGAAAAGCCATACTGAATTACTTGGGATTGACTTCAGAGTTGGCTACATAGATGAGTTACTAGGCAAAACCAGGAGAAGATGGGAAGCAGGGAATGGGTCTTCGGCTTCAGGCGTCTAACATCCTGGCTGTGACACAACATCATATGTGTTCTCAGTGACTCAGACTCCAGCTTTGGCCTTGGGCCTTTGGAATGAGTGAAGCACTAGCCTTATGGAAGTAGAATACAGATCCAGAATGAGGAGTGATGGTATGAGCATGAGAAGATGTGTAATATGTATTCTGTAAAGGGTTCAGGAATTCTTAAAGTTAAGTCCAAATTGGAAAACTGTAGAGGTCATTTTTTGTCAGGTCGGTAAATTACTACCTGTCCCTAGCACTTAAAAAAGTAAAAAAAGGGGGGAAAAGTCAACATCAGATCTCTTCTGGGTCTTTGCCTTGGATCACTTCCCTTTTACTCTCAAACCACAGTTCTTGCTTTTATCATCATGGTGGCATTTCTACTCTAAGCCCTTTCAATATTAGTGGATCATTTAAGCTGCTCTCTTGAGCTTATTGATCTCAGCTTCTACTTAGCATTCAGCTCTGCATCATTCCATGGCTCTGGCTCCCCAGTCCTATTAGAATCTCTAGATGTAGTGTGTCAGCTTTTCTCCTCTTACTTCCACCTGAGTAAGGATAGATTTTTTTTAGATATTGAGTTTAGTTGACATATATAGAAAAATTATATTTATATAGATATATAGTATAATATTACAAATACTTAATATATATTAATGTTATATTTATATTAATACAAAGGATCATACTATGAATATATATTTATATAGACAAATATAGATAAATTGTATTTATCAGTATAGTTCTCTCTGAAGAAATTTGCCACTTCTTTGAAACCACTGTCTTAGGTTGATAAGCTAACCAAAAGAAAGGGGCAAGGGAGGAAAGTTAATAAGTATTTATCAAGAGCCAGATGATTTATCTATATAATTTCTCAACTCACAACAATCCTATGAAGAAGGTACCGTTACCTGCATTTTAGTAACTGAAGAAACTGAGTCCTAGAGAAGACAAGTAATGCCCAGGTCACCTAGTTAATAAATAATAGAGCTGGAATTCAAAATAGAAGATACTCCAAAGCTTGCTTTCTTTTCCCTTTTGTTTTGTTCTGTTTTGTTTTTGATTGATGAAGCAGTCTGGAAGCCAAAAGGTAGGGATCAGATCAGGTGGCTGCAAGTTGTAATAGTCCTTTAGAGGAAGAATATAAGTTTCAAAGAAGATAAGGTGAAAAATAAGCCAGGCCTTGGGGTAATCTAGCATTCAGCCAATATTTCTTCAAATATACTTTCTGTCCCTTTCTCTCTTTCCTCCTCTTCTGGAACTTCCATTATGCATATGTTGATTTGGTTTATAATGTCCCACAGGTCTCAGAGGCTCTGTTGATTTTTCCCCATTCTTTCTTCATTCCATTCCTCAGAATAGATAACTGCAAGGTCTATGTAATTATGTTCTTCTATTTCAATCTGTAGTTGAGCCCCTCTAGTGAATTTTTCACTTCAAACTCCAAAATATCTATTTGGCTCTGTTTTTAAAGTTCTATTTATTGATTGATATTTGATAAAAATCATTCCCACGTTGTCCTTTAGTTCTTTGAGGATTGCTTTCTTTAGTTCTTCAAACATAATAGCTGGTTTAACATTTTTTTGTCTGGTGATTCTACCAGCTTCTATTGGCGGCTTTTTGTTCTCTGTTTGTGCATTACTTTCCTGCGTTTCTTTGCATGTCTGATAATTTTTTTGTTGAAAACTAGGCATTGTCAGTAATCTAATATGACAATTTGGGAAATGAGATTTCCTCCTTTTAGGGGTTTTTGCTGTTGTTTTTACTATTTGTTTTATGACCTTCCTGGACTAATTCTTTAAAGTCTTTATTCTGTCATGTGTGACTCTCCCTTCTGTTACTATGAATTAATTGTCCCTGTTCCTAGCTATGGTTTCTCCCTCTGCACAAGATCCAGTTTCTTCTTTCCTCCTCAGTGATAGCACTTCAGAAATTATCCTCTCTCTTGCCTCACCTTCTCTACTGGATCATTCTCGTCAGTACACAAAATGCAATTGTTAAAAACTAAAACTTTCTCTTGACCCCGCCTTCCCTACCAGACCACTCCATTTCTCTCCTCCCCTTTCAAGCATAGTGAGTTTTTTAAAATCATCCAAACTCATTCGGTTCTTTTCCCATTCCCTCTTGAACCCACTTCAGTGAGGTTAAATCTCAGACCTCGTCACACTTGCCTTCCCAGTCTCATTTGAGGCAGCTGGTTACTCTTTCCTATTTCAACCACTTGTTTCCTGTGTTTCTCCCAGTTTCCCCCTTACTGTTATGGCTACTGAGTCTCAGTCTTCTTTTCCTAGTCCATCTCATTCCCAATACCTCTTAATTTGGGGTGTCCAAGAGTTTGATCCTTACGTCTCTTTTACCCTGACTGGCTACATTCAGTCTCAGGATGACCCTTCTAGTCCTATGGGTTTAAATACTATTATATGCTGAAGATTACCTATTCATATCTCCAGCTCTGACCTCTCCCTGAACTTCAAATTCATATGTCTAATTGTTTGACATCTTCATTTGGGTGTCTAACAAATATCTCAAATCTACTGTGTTCAAAACTTATCTCTCTTCCTTCTCCTCTACAATACTTGTTCCTCTAGCAGCCTTTACCTTCTCAGTAAATGCTAACTTCATCCTGCCGATTGTTCAGTCTCTCAGAGTTACCTATGGAACTTTTTTTGGGGGGGGGCCATCCATTTAATATCTACTTCATCAGCAAATCTTGTTGGCTCAACCTTCAGACTATATCTGAAATCTGATTGCTTCCTCTAAGCTCCACTGCTGTCCCACTGGTCTACCCCAATGTCCTCTCCCCTGGATGATCTCAATAATGTTGTAATTGATCTGCTTGTACCACTTCTTTTTTCTTCCTTTCATTTTTCTTAACACAGACTCCAGAATGATCCTGTTAGATCCCAAGTCAGATCATGTCACTGTCCTATTGAAAACCTCCAGTGTCTTCCCATCTTATGCAAATAAAAGCCAAAATTTTTATAATGGCCTACCAAGCCCTAAGGATTTGATATCCTTTCCTCTCTAACCTCATCTCCCACCTCTCTCCCCTGTTATTCTCTCCTTTTCAGACATGTTGATCTCTTTGTAGTTCTTCCAACATAACAGACGTATGTCTTAGCATCTGCTAAGATACTTGATATCCTCCTAAACTGCCTTATTTTTTCCCAAAGCACTTCTTAACATTTGGCCTATAGCCTTTTTCTTATGTTACATTCCAAGCACCTAGAATTGTGCCAGGCATGTAATGGGATGCTAAAATTTTTTTGTTGTTGTCGAATGAATGTCAGTGCATCACCCGGAAGAAGACTTACCATGTCTCCTCCCAGTGGAGACATTAGGACGGTGGGAAGCCAGAGGGCAGGGAACCACTTTCAGAAGAAATAGCCTCGTGTATGAATAAAGTTCCTCCAGTTAAGACTAAAGAACTAAAAGCAAGCATTATCTCAGAAATAGTAATTGTCACATTGTTTGTTTAAATATTTATTTATTTGAGAGTGTGAGAGTGAGAGAGAAAGAGAGCGAGAGTGCACAAGTGGAATAAGGAGCAGAGGGAGAAGCCGACTTCCCACTGAATGGGAGTCTGATGTGGGACTTGATCCGAGGATTCCAGGGTCATAACATGAGCTGAAGGCGGCAGACATTAATGGACTGAGCCACCCAGGTGCCCCAGTAATTGCTACATTATTGAGGTGACAAACTATGGAGTGGAAATTACAGTGTCAATTTAGGGTCTTAGATATGTTGATATCAGAGCAATCAGATACAGAATGCAGAATAGTTGTAGAAAGATCTTAAGGACACAGTTATAGTAATGAAATGTTAAGGGGTGCCTGGGTGGCTCAGTTGGTTAGGCAACTGCCTTTGGCTCAGGTCATGATCCTGGAGCCCCGGGATCGAGTCCCACATTGGGCTCCCTGCTCGGCGGGAAGCCTGCTTCTCCCTCTCTCGCTCCCCCTGCTTGTGTTCCCTCTCTGGTTGTGTTTTTCTCTGTCAAATAAATAAAATCTTAAAAAAAATAATGAAATGTTAGGAAATCATAGAGACCTTAAAAAACAGAATTCCTGGAAATTAAAAATATAATTGTTGATGACAAAACACAATGGATGAGTTTAATAGATTATATACAGCCAAAGAGAAGATATATCTGAAAATTTAAGCAATATTTACTTAAGAGAGATATCAAGAAAGTATGAAAGAGAGGTTGAAAGACAAGGAGGATTGAATGAAAAGATTTAATGTATGAATTATTAGTGTCTCAGAAAGATAAAAGAGAAAAAAATTGAGATTAATATTTTAAATGATAATGATGGGAAAATTTTGCAAAACTTAAAAAAAAACAGAGGACATAGGAAATACAGTGTATCTCAAACAGGACACTAAAAAAGAAGTTTATTCCTAGAAACAAGCAGAAGAATTACATACCAAAGGTACAGGAAGATTTTGCAATGGCCATGGAGAAAGTCAGACTATGGAAAATGAGGGCAGACTTCTCCACAGCAGAAATGGAACCTAAAATCCAATGAAATAATAATTATAAAATGTAGAGAGGAAATAATTCAGCCTAGAATTCAGGATTCCACAAAACTGTTATTCAGGGATAAAGGTAAACTAAAATATTTATAAATTTAGAAAATGGGAAAGCCTACTCCCAAGAGACTTCTATCAAAAGAACTTTTAATTATTGACTTCAAAAGAAGGAAAATTATTCCAGAAGGACATTTAGGGGTGCGAGGCAGAATGATAGATAATAAATTGATAAATATGTAGGAAAATTCTGGGGTGCCTGGGTGGCTCAGGTGGTTGAGCATCTGACTCTTGATTTCAGCTCAAGAGTCCTAAGGTCAAGCAGCCCCACAGCAGTCTCCATTCTCGGCAGGGAGCCTACTTAAGGATTCTCTTCCTCTCTCTCTGCCTTCCCACCCCCACAGCTTGTGCTTGCTTTTTCTCTCTCCAACATAAATAAATCTTTTTAAAAAATATGAAGGAAAAGTCTAACACATACTGTCTATGTAAGTTTACCAACTCAGCATTCCAATGTCTGCCTGCATTGTTTCACCCCCAGGACCTCCAGCCTCCACTCAACACTCCACTCACCATTCACCACGCCTCTCAGAGTCTCACTCAGCCCATACTTTGCTGAGTATTGGTCTAGATCTCAAGGAGGTTTCAATGCAGTTTTCTGAAGTTTCTTGATTTTTGTGGTGACCTTCTCTGCAAACCCCATCTATGTCAGTAGCTGAGTTCCTATCTGTCTTCTACCCTATATTGCTTTGGGTTTGGGCGCCACTTCTCTGCTAGAGTTTGAAAAGTGCCTCTGACAGAAAACCAGCATGAATGATGAACATTGTGTATTTCTTTTTCTCGAAGTTTGTAACTTTGTGCTGCTGATTATCCATACCCTGAAAATAGTTACTTCATACGTTTTGTACAAGTTTATAGCTGTTTACAGCAAAAAGATAAGTGACTTGTTACTCCCTCATGGTTGAGAGTAACTATTAATCATTAATTTTTTAGACTATGGCTAAAAATGACAAATTATAGCATGTAAGGCTATCAGTTTTCTTCAAAGCACTTTTATTTTATTGCATTCCCACAAGTTTTATGTAGTGCTTTCAAAGTAATTCAATTCTAAAGTTTTGTTTTCATCATCATTCATTGTGGTTTCTTTTTTGAAACATGACTTATTTAGAATTGTATTTTTTTAAAAAAACTAAAAACATATTGCATGGAGCACTGGGTATTATATGCAAACAATGAATCATGGACCATTACATCAGAAACTAATGATGAATGAATCTTGGAACACTGGAAAAAAAAATTAAGTAACAATAAAAAAAAAAAACTAATGTTCTGTATGGTGACTAACATAACATAATTTTTTTTTTAAAAAAAGAAGACAGACAAAAAACTAGAGACATGTACACAAATCTTACTATATACTCTAAAGCCCCAAACTGGAAACAACCTACAGAATCATCAACAGAATGGGCAAATTGTTTATTAGTACAGTGGACTTCTACTTAGCAATAAAACCCACTAAGTTCTAAGCTTGTAACAACATGGACAAGACTCAAAAACATACTGTGAGGAAGATGCCACACATCAAGGAGAGCATATATAGTGTCCCGTTTAGTAGAAAAGTCTAGAGAAGTCAAAACTAACTTATGGCATTAGAAATCACAATATTGGTTACCTCAGGATGGGGACTGGGGATTGCAGGGATTCAATGGGAAGGAATAATTTGGTGGGTATAAAACTCAGTGAATAACTTAGAAATGAGAGAAATATAACTTCAAATTTTTTCTTTCATGCAACTCAATTTTTAATTCCTTAATGCCAGACATTCCCAATATTTCCTTCATTCCTTTGAGTTCCTGCTGCTGCAGCAGGTTCTTTTGCAGTTTCAAAGCTCTGGGGGCAAGGGACACCCTGGTCATTGGCCAGGGGCTCTCAAACTCCCTTGGTCCTGACTACAGTGTCCCTCTTCTACTTCTGCACCTGTCTGGGATCTTTGGTCCACTTGGCTAGGAATGCCATGCAGCATTCCCTCCAGAGCAGAAGCAATCTTTCTAGAGAAGTTACTAAGAAGCAGAGTCTAGAGCGCCTCTGCTCTGTGGACCCACAGATGTCTCTCTCTCTCTATTTCTGTTCATGGAGAATCTGTCAGGTTTGGGTTGGGGTCCCCACATTCACTTCTACTTCTCCAAAATGTTTCTTCTCCCATATGCATGAATCCTCTCCTCCTTTTAGCCATAGGCTTTTGGAAGTACAACCAAGAGAGGACCTGTGTGTCAGGCAATCCTACTTCTCCACTCTACTCCACCACCTGAAGGAATCCATAAGCTCAGAGTCAGTTCTTTAGAAATTGATATGACAAAAGGAAAATAAAGGGAAAAAAACCCCACATGGTAATATCTTAATATATAATCTCACTCATGTTGCTTTCTATTTTCTCACTTTGCCTTATGGAAAATTCAGACTCAGTTTAAAATTCCATTCAACGTCCACTCAGATACTCTTTTCTTGAATAGATATTGCAATGTGCTCATAGTCACTTCCCTTTAAAAATGATTCCATGAGGCTTCTTAAGTATTCTGTGCTCATCTTAAGTGTTTTCTTGATTCTGAGGCAGTCAGTGATGTAACAGGATTCATACTGCTGAGTGTTTGGTGCTCCTAACCACCAGCATCTCAGCTTTTAGAAGCAGGATTCTCAGTTTATATAATCTGCTTGGCTCCATGCCAGCAGTCTTCATTTTGTTTCTGCAGTGAGCCTGATCTGAAGCACATACAAATCACTTCCTGGCCAAAAAAAATAAAATAAAATAAAATAAAAAATAAAAAAAAGAAAAGAAAAGAAAAGAAAGAAAGAAAGAAAGAAAGAAAGAAAGAACCTCACCTACTAGTCAAAGACTTCTGTTTCAATCTGAAAATGGGTAAGAGTTTCTGCTTAGCTAATGAATAAGATGGAGAAAGGACCAATGAAGTCGTAAAAAGGGTTAAAGGAAAATATTCTTTGGCTCTAACTGATTCAATCTTCTGTAAAATGTACTGAAATAAAAAGTATGCTATTGTGAGCAACTTTGGTTCATTACTTCTTTCCTTGACTTACCTGAGGGCTATCTCTGACCTTTCTCCTGTCCCATGATTCAAATTACTGCCCTATTAAAAAAAGAAAAGAACAAAAGAGCACCATGCTTTTTAACCCTATCTTTTGTCATAAGTGTCCAGTTTATAAGAGTCTTGTTCAAATATGAGGACAACATGGACAGACTGAATTGTCTTATTTAAGAGCAACCAATTAAAACAACAAATTTGGTGAGTTTCTTCTTGTGTTGACTTTTGGGGTTAAAGTTGTATGTTCAAGTTTCTGAGACTCGTGAGCCTTAGCCCATTTGGTTTTTATTTATCTGTGGATAAGCCTATATTGGCCTTCTGGGAAAAAGCTCCCAGTTTCCCTGTGTGATGCTCTGTACCCTGTTTCTCCACTCCTCATACTGTGGGTGACTAAGGTAACCCATGAGCCTAGCACTGCCTCATGTTGCTGAGAACCCCCTAGCGCCTATTCTCCATATACCAGAGGTAAAGGAAATTGTTCTAGGTCGAAACTGTCTTCTCAACTTCTTGTGAGATGTATTTTTAAAGAGGTGTTGTTAACAAAGAAACAGACAAGTGAGGGGCGCCTGGGTGGCTCAGTTGGCTAAGCGACTGCCTTCGGCTCAGGTCATGATCCCGGAGACCCGGGATCGAGCCCCACATTGGGCTCCCTGCTCGGTGAGAAGCCTGATTCTCCCTCTCTTTCTCCCCCTGCTTGCGTTCCCTCTCTGGCTGTGTTTCTCTCTGTGAAATAAATAAAATCTTAAAAAAAAAAAAAAAAGAAAAAAGAAACAGACAAGTGAGACAATTTGGATCTCTTGACACATTCATGGATCTCAGAGTTCCAAAAGGATAAATTACTCTCCAAGACACCTGTTTCTAAAACACTGATAAATCAGTAAAATTACTATTTTGCTTGTTCAATCTTTGTTAACAATTTAGCATCAGTATTCTTTTTAGATATCAGTAGAGGTAAGTCATTACCTGTTTACTTAATGACTAAAAATATTAATTTACTAATCTAAGCCATCCTTGGAGGCAACATTACTTTATAACTGAGTTCCAAGTTACACTTTAGAATTTACATAAATAGAAAATAGTGTTTCTGATCTGGCAATAATTAATTTGTGGTTTATACTTTATATAATTTTACATATGCTTTATTCATTAATTGAATTGGAATAAATGGAGTAAGTGATTTGAAGAATCTGAGAAAGTGCTCTATACCACCTTGTATTTTCCTAACACTTTAGTCTAGATGGCAAAGCATCTATGTACCAAGATTCAGCAGCTGACAGCTTGGCCGGATGTTTTGCTGTTGCAAAATGAGAGTCACTTTTTCCAACATAAAATGCTTAGATTCTCACCCATCGCTTCTCTATCTTCTTTATTCAGTCATTTTCCATGTTTTATGGCTTGTAACCAACTTGCGGTATCTTGCTTCCAAGAATCATATGCTATTAGTGATGGATATGAATATTAACATGTGGAGCTGAAAGTAAAAGAATACGTTATGTATATGTGTGTGTATATACATATATATGTACATATTTACATCTATATAGATACACATCCATGTATCTATATAGATACACATCCATGTATGTGTATATGTATGTGTATACATAGATACATGTATCTATGTATATGTATGTGTATCTATATAGATGTAAATATGTACATATATATGTAAAGAAATAATGTGACAGGTCTGTGGGTGGGTGGTTGTTGAATTGCCTTCAGCTGTTGAGTGACACCATGAGAGCCTCAGGGTCTTTCCATCTATGTTTTCATTCCTCTCAGTGTAGGAGCTTCTGACCTCGGGCTTGTTACCTCAGTGATATTTAAATACCTGTTCCAGGGTGCCTGGGTGGCTCAGTGGGTTAAAGCCAGTGCCTTCAGCTCGGGTCATGATCTTGGGGTCTTGGGATCAAGGCCCGTGTTGGGCTCTCTGCTCAGCAGGGAGCCTGCTTCCTCCTCTCTCTCTGCCTGCCTCTCTGCCTGCTTGTGATGTCTCTCTGACAAATAAGTAGGTAAGTAAATAAATAAATAAATAAATAATACATGTTCCCGCTCCAGCAAGGCAGTAGAGGGGATATATGAGAAAAACAATGCCTGCTGGCTATTTTCACCGTAAACAGAATGCAAAATGTCACCCCAGAAACACCAGCAGACTTCTGCACAGATTTCCTTGCTTTGAACTGTGTCATCATAACTTTTGGCTACAACGACACTGGGAAAGTGGAAAGTAGAATTGTCACACTGACCTTAGAGCAATCATTATCCATCGTCTAGTGATGAATGGGTAATCTCCCTGAACAAAGCAGAGTTATCTTGGCAGGGAGGAACAGAGGATGGATATTGAGAAGGCAATTTCCGCTATAGTTTGTAGCTGCTCTGATTTCCTTGAGAAAAGGGGAGGCAAATTCTTTAATTCAGTGTTCAATGTATCTGCTCCTGATTTAGTCCCATGGGGCAGTTGAAGCATTTTGGAGGAAAAGAGGGTTAATAAGCTTGGTATTCTCTATCTCTGGATATGGAAATGCCAACCGGGGTGCAGAATTAGATTAGAAGGAAGACAGTTCAGGTACTCAAGGTATTTGCAGTGTACTGGTGAAGCAAAAAAAAAAAAAAAAAAAAAAATAAGGGTACTAATAAATAATTTTCAGTTTTTGTTATGAGCTATGACAAAAATAAAGCAGACTAACAGAGTAGCGCTTACCTGGAAGGGAAGTGGGAAACAGTGCTGAAACTATTTCAGATAGGACAGACAGGGAACCCTTCCCTGGGAGGTGACTATTGACTTAGCACATGGTTATGAGAAGGTGCCCGTCATGCAAGATTTGGGGGGTAAGCATTCCAGGCAGAGATGATAAGTGCAAAAGTCTTAAGTTGAAAAGGAGCTTGGCTAGTTTGATGGGAGCAGAAGGAGCAAAGAGGACAGTGGTAATGTGCATGGGAAGGGGATAGTAAAAGAACAGGGAAGAGTCATGTAGTATAGGGCCTCATAAGCATGGTAAGGAATTTGAAGTTTAAGTACAGTAAGAAATAAAATAGTGACATAATCTCATATTTGCAGCATATGAGGGGCATTAAAGCATTCTTGGAATAAATTAGAAATATGGTACTGAGATAATAACTCAGATGTTCTGATGTGACTAGCCAAATGTGAATTTGTTTTATTGTTACTCAAAGAGAAAACACTCATTATAAAGAAGAAAAAAACTAAACATTCCTCATAGCTGCCACCTCCAAAAATACAAATACAAATGTTCAACAGATATTTCCAAAATACTGATTAGAAGGATTGACAGGTTATTAGTTTGGGACATCCATGTGTCTCAGGTAGTGATTTCATTTACGTGATCTCTTAAGAAGTGCTACTTCTTTTTTTTTTTTTTTTTAAAGATTGTATTTATTTGACAGAGAGAAACATAGCCAGAGAGGGAACACAAGCAGAGGGAGTGAGAGAGGGAGAAGCAGGCTTCCTGCCAAGCAGGGAGCCCAATGTAGGGCTCGATCCTGGGTCTCTGGGATCATGACCTGAGCCGAAGGGAGTCGCTTAACGAACTGAGCTACCCCAGTGCCCCAGGAAGTGCTACTTCAAAAATAAGTGGATGTGAATGGGGAATGAATATTGGAACACTGGGAAAAAAATTTAAGTAACAATAAAAAATAAAAATAAAATAAAATAAATTAAAAAACACAAAAATAAGTGGATGTGTGGGCTTCTGGTTTCCAAGAACTTGGAAATTTTCACTTGAGTACTTACAACATACACACACCCACCACACACACACTACCTACATACACAGCTAAAAAAACTGAAAATCAAAACCTTTTCTTAGATCCACTAGAGAATTGAGGTTACAGGGCCAGAAATTACTCTCAAAATGGGAGGGACAGACAGGCTGATACAGAGAATCACAACTTAAGTAAAAGCCCAGGAGCGGACACCACCACTAGAGCTGGTACTGAGATAGGAAAATTGAACTTTTAATTGATGAATTGCTGGAGGCTCAGAGGATAAATACTGAGAGTTTAAAACTCCAGGAGCCCAGACGTAGGAAGGTCCACACAGTTGTGAAGTTTACCTCCAAGAGGCCTACCATATTCTCACAGTAAAAATTATAGAGAAATCTCCTCTTACTTCTGGAGGGGAGAAGGGAAGAATAGCCACTTTGAAATATATACAGAGCATCCTTTTCTTAAAAAGGCCTATCCTCAAGGAAAACTCTTTTCAAAAAATTTTTTTCATTATATTATTTTACTTTTTAAGTGTGCCAAGATTCATCGTTTATGCCTCACACCCAGTGCTCCATACAATACGTGCCCATAGTACCCACCACCAGGCTCTCCCATCCCCCCATCTCCTCCCCTCTAAGACCCTCAGTTTGTTTCTGAGTCCAAAGTCTCTCATGTTTCATCTCCCTCCCTGATTTACCCTACTTCCCATTTCCTTTCCTTCTCCCACTGTCCTCCATGTTACTCCTTATGCTCCACAAGTAAGTGAGACCATATGATATTTGACTTTCTCTATTTGGCTTATTTCCACTCAGCAAAATTTCCTCCAATATGGTCCATGTTGCTATAAAATCTGAGTAGCCATCCTTTCCTATGGAGGTGTAATATCCCATGTATATACAGACCACATCTTCTTTATCCATTTGTAATTCAAGGGCACCTTGGCTCTTTCCACAGTTTGGCGATTGTGACCATTGCTGCAATGAACATTGGGGTACATATGGCCCTTCTTTCCACTACATCTGTATCTTTGGAGTAAATACCTAGTAGTGCAATTGCAGGGTCATAGGGTAGCTCTATTTTTAATTTTTTAAGGAATCTCCACACTGTTTTCCAAAGCGGCTGTACCAGTTTACATTCCCACCAACAGTGTAAGAGGGTTCCCCTTTCTCCACAGCCTCTCCAACACTTGTTGTTTCCTGTCTTGTTAATTTTGGCCATTCTGACTGGTGTAAGGTGGTATCTCAGTGTCGTTTTGATTTGAATTTCCCTGATAGCTAGTGATGATGAACATTTTTTCATGTGTCTGTTAGCCATTTGTATGTCTTCTATGGAGAAGTGTCTTTTGATGTCTCCTGCCCACTTTTTGATGTGATCAAATTTTTTTGGGTTGTTGAGTTTGAGGAGTTCTTTATAGATCTTGGATATCAGCATTTTGGCTGTAGTGTCATTTGCAAATATCTTCTCCCATTCCGTGGGTTGCCTCTTTGTTTTGTTGACTGTTTCCTTTGCTGTACAGAAGCTTTTTATTTTGATGAAGTCCCAAAAGTTCATTTTCACTCTTGTCTCCTTTGCCTTTGGAGACGTGTCTTGAAAGAAGTTGCTGTGGCCGATGTCACAGAGGTTACTGCCTATGTTCTCTTCCAGGATTTTGATGGATTCCTGCCTCATGTTGAAGTCTTTCATCCATTTTCAGTTTATCTGTGTGTATAGAGTAAGAGAATGGTCTAGTTTCATTCTTCTATATGTAGCTGTCCAATTTTCCCAGCACCACTTATTGAAGAGACTGTTTTTTCCACTAGATATTTTTTTCCTGCTTTGCTGAGGATTATTTGATGATAGAGGATCCATATCTGGACTCTCTACTCTGTTCCATTGGTCTATTTGTCTGTTTTTGTGCCAGTACCATGCTGTCTTGGTGATCACAGCTTTGTAATAAAGCTTGAAATCAGGCAACATGATGTTGTTTTTCTTTTTCAACATTTCCTTAGCAATTTGGTATCTTTTCTGTTTCCATATAAATTTTAGGTTGTTTGTTCTAGCACTTTGAAAAATGTTGGTGGAATTTTGATTGGGATACCATTGAAAGTATAGATTGCTCTGGGCAGCATAGACATTTTAACAATATTTATTCTTCTGATCCATGCTTTTTCTTCTGATTCATGGTCATGGGATGCTTTTTTATCTTTTTGTATCTTCTTCAATTTCTTTCATGAGTGTTCTGTAGTTCCTCAAGTACAGATCCTTGACTTCTTTAGTTAGGTTTATTCCTAGGTATCTTTTGATTTTTGGTGCTATAGTAAATGGAACCAATTCTCTGATTTCCCTTTCTATATTTTCATTGTTAGTGTATAGGAATGGACTGATTGCTGTGCATTGATTTTGTTTCCTGTCACATTACTTAATTGTTGTATGAGTTCTGTAGTTTGGGGATGAGTCTTTTGGGTTTTCTATATAAAGTATCATGTCATCTGCGAAGAGAGAGAGCTTGACTTCTTCTTTGCCAATTTGAATACTTTTTATTTCTTTTTGTTGTCTGATTGCTGTTGCTAGGACTTCTAACACTGTGTTGAACAATAGTGGTGAGAATGGGCATCCTTGTCTTGTTCCTGATCTCAGTGGGAAGGCTGTCAGTTTCAAGGGAAACTCTTATCAGAACCTAACTAACCTGGGGAAAGGGAAATAGCCAACTGTAACCCACTGTCGCCTGTAGCCCACTGTACGTAGGGAAAGGGAAATACCCAATTCTTATATCCTCCAGTGTTATCTCACCCAAGGAAGTGTGGTTAGTGAGAAGCACATATTAAGACCACAGCTCAGGGGCATAGCCTCACTAAAAAACTGAAACCTGATTGTTAAGAGAATAGACACACACACATACACTTTAATTAGTACATCAACAGGTTCCTGTACAATAGCAGGAGATTACAATGGAAAGGACCATATGACTTCATAAGAAGAAATCTCTAGGGGGAACTAAAAGACAACAGGGAAGATGAGAACAAGGGCACCAGAGGGAAGTTCAGCCTCTGACACCTGTAGTGACAGTAAACACAACCTAACTCCTACCTAAACATAAAACCTCAATAAGGGCGCATTTACCTCAATTCTTTATACCCAGTACATCATGTTCAGCCTCAATAAAAAGTTTCAAGGCATCTTAAGAGACAAAAACAAAACAAAAGAAGAAAACACACAAAAAAAACAAAAACCCACGACTTGAAGAGATATAGCAAGCACCAGAACCATACTTAGATATATCAGAGATGTTGGAAATATCAAATGAAGAAGTTAAAGTAACTATGATAAATACACTAAGAGTGGAAAAAGTAGACAAAATGCCAGAACAAATGGGTGATATAAGCAGAGATGTCAAACTCTAAGAATGAATCAAAAGCAACTGCTAGAATGAAAAAACAATGTACTAAAAATGAAGAATGCCTTTGATGGTCCCATTAGTAGAATGAACATGGCCAAGGAAGAAATCAGTGAGCTTGATGAAATGTCAGGAGAAACTTCTAAACTGAAATGCAAAGGAGAAAAAGAATGAAAAGGATGAAACAGAATATTCTAGAACTGTGGAACAACTACAAAAGTTTTAGCATGTACACATATGTTTTATATATATATATGTATATGTGCATATATGTGTGAATGTATAATATAAGGAAAGGAAAGAAAAAGGAACAGAGGAAAGGTTTGAAGTGATAATGGCTGAGAATTTTCCAAAGTAAATGACAAGAATGAAACCAGACTCGGGGATCTCAGAGAACACCATATAGGACCAAATGAGCTATACATAGACATGTCATATTCAAACTACAGAAAACCAAACACAAAGAGAAAATCTTTAAAGAAACCATGGGAAAAAACACCTTACCTACAGAGGAGCAAGGATAAGAATTAACATTAGACTAATCTTCAGAAAGCATGCAAGAAGAAAGTGGAGTGAAATATTTAAAGCATTAAAAGAAAAAATCCACCAACGTAGAATTTTGAATCTTGTGAAATTATCCTTCAAAAGTGAAGGATAAATAAAGACTTTCTCAGACAAACAAAAATTCAAATAATATATTGTCAGTAAACCTTGCTAGAAATGTTAAAAACAGTTCTTCAGAAAGAAGGAAAATTATATGTCAGAAACTTGGTTATACATTAAGAAAGGAATAGCATTAGAGAAGGTATAAATGAAGATAAAACAAAATCTTTTAGTTTTATTCTAAGTTGTTGTAGGAGAGGAGAGAAAATGGGAGCATTTAAAAGTCTAAAATGAGAGAAGGCAGGAAAAGAGTAGAATACAAAAAGTAAAAAACAATGACAATGGATAGAAAACTATAACAAATACAGATATAGAACTCTGACTATATAAATATTCATTGTATTTTTCTCTGAGTCCTCATGCTTTATTGATTGTTAGATACACTTCTACAAGGCAGCCCCGTCCTATTCCTTGGCCCCTTCTAAAAGCTTATAGGACATTGTAAATGTTCCACGTTTACCAATTAGTAGAAGGCAGGACAGATGGATTTTTACAAATTCCTTTTTCTCCCATCTAAGGGTATACCCCTGGGTCTTCTGCCTGCCTGTTCCTCTACACTCTGTGCTTCTCTGCCTTAAAAAACTTACTCCCTAAGAAGCTTGTCTGAGATACCTCTCCATGGCAAAGTACACAAACCTTCACATCCCTTTTAATTTTGCATAGTGTTATGTCTACAGAGGGATGAATAATCACTTTAAACACCAATAGTTGAACTAAATAAATGGAGTGATATTCCATATTCATGGATTAGAAGACTTCATATTATTATGATGATTCTTCCTAATTTGATTTATAGATCCAGGGCAATCCCAATCAAAGTTCCAGCAGGTTATTTTGTGGATATCAACAAAAGTTTATTCTCAAATTTATGTGGAGAAACAAAAGACCTAGCATAGCCAACCCCAAATGCTGACAATGCTGTAAAGCAACAGGGACTCTCGTTCATTGCTGGTAAGACTGTGAAATGGTATAGTCGCGAAGACAGTTCAGCAGTTCTTACAAAACCAAATATACACTTAACTTATTATCCAGCAGTCACTCCTTGGTATTTACCCAAAGGAGATAAAAACTTATGTCCACACAAAAACCTACACACAGGTATTTACTCATAATTGCCAAAACTTGGAAGCAATCAAGATGTTTGTAGTGTGTGGATGGATACACTGTGGTACATCCAGACAATGGAATATTATTTGGCAATAAAAAGAAATGGATTAACAAGACATGAAAAGATATGGAAAAATCCTTTTAAGAAATATTTATTTGAAAGAGAGATTGTGCGTGAGTGAGGGAAGAGGCAGATGGAGAGGGAGAGAATCTCTAGCAGACTCCATGCTGAACAGGGAGCCCAACAAGGGACTTGTTTGGAAACCAAGAGTCAGATGCTCAATAGAGCCACCCAGACTCCCTATGATATGGAAGAATCTTAAATGAATATTGCTAGGTAAAATATGTCAGTTGTAAAGGCTACATTCTGTATGATTCCAAACCTTTTTAATGTTCTGGAAAATGCAAAACTATAGTCAGTAAAAAGATCAGTAGTTACCATGGGCTTGGTGAGGGGACAGGGATAAAGGGGTGAATAAGTGATATACAAGGGATTTTCAGGACAGTGAAACTATTCTGTATGACACTGTGATGGCAGTTCATATTATACATCTACCAAACTTATAGACTATATATCAAAAAGAGTAAATAGCAGTATAAACCATGGGCCTTAATAATGATATGTCAGGATTGGCCCATCAGTTGTAAGAAGATTTATGAGAATTCCGTACTTTCTATTCAGTTTTTTTGTAAACGTATAACTTCTCTGAAAATAAAGTCTATTGATTAAAAAAAAAACTAAGTATAAAACCTCCAGGCAATCCTCTCTATGCTTTGCCAACTTATTAGCAGAAGCATGAGATGCTGGATTTTCTCTAGGTCTCTCCTTTGCCCCTGTCCTCCTTAGTTTTAAGTCATAAAACTCAATTTAGGTTATTTAGTTGGGTTTTTTTACATAACTTTTATAGCTTCAATATCTTATCTTAGTTGTCCTTATCATAATACACAGTGTGCTTTCAGATAATCGTGGTCATATGTCCCTTTTTAGGTATAGCTCTCTGTAAATGACGTCTTTGATAACGTATTTATAAACACTATTGGCCTAAAGTTTTAAACCCGTTAAATATAGATTCTAGAAGCTGTAATACAATAATATGAAAACAAAAGACAAAAATTTAAGCCTCCTCTTTGAAAAAAGGAGCTATGTAATCCGAGATAAGTATCATTTTAAGAAGAGAATCAGATTTTAGTATGATCAGCTAAGGAGAGTTCTCTTTAAATTTGAAAGTACTCTGTTTTGTGAGTGCTATTATAAATTCTTCTGTGTGCTGATTAGACAGATGAACTTAAAGCCTAGTAAACTCTACAAAGAGTTGTGGTGAGGTAAATCAGTTGAAGAAACAGTTCCCAGAGTATTTGTGCTGCATTCTGTCTGAAGTGCCCACTGTCCTTCCATTCACTGAAAAGAGATAAGTACCATGATGTCATGAAGTTATATGACAAGATGTTGTCTTAAAGTGTAAACCTTTATGTTTGTGTGGGCAGTATTGTTTGGAAAAAAGTTTAGGTAATTGCCAAAGGTGAAAAAACATGTAGGTGATATAGATAGTTCATTAATTCTATTTATTGCTAACCATACCAAACCTAACTGACCTCAGAATAAAGTCTTTTCAGTCTGTAATTTGTATATTTTGTTCCACATCTACCATTAAAAAAAAAAAATCAGTCTCATCTCTGAGATCCGAAATAGCAACTTCTCTGTTTTCTCATTGCTGCCGCCGATTAGGATTGAATAACCTGAAGATGCTTCCGGTGGTTTGAAAATCTAAAGCACCGCTCAGAACATTGTTCAAATCATCTTCAACAAAGCAGGAAAAAATATCCAGTGGAAAAAAAGACAGTCTCTTCAATAAATAGTGCTGGGAAAATTGGACAGCTCCATAGAGAAGAATGAAACTAGACCATTCTCTTACACCACACACAAAAGCTAACTCGAAATGGATGAAAGACCTCAACGTGAGTCAGGAATCCATCAAAATCCTGGAAGAGAACATAGGCAGTAACCTCTGTGACATCGGCCACAGCAACTTCTTTCAAGACACGTCTCCAAAGGCAAAGGAGACAAAAGCGTAAATGAACTTTTGGGACTTCATCAAAATAAAGAGCTTCTGTACAGCAAAGGAAACAGTCAACAAAACAAAGAGGCAACCCACGGAATGGGAGAAGATATTTGCAAATGCCACTACAGAGAAAGGGCTGATATCCAAGATCTATAAAGAACTACTCAAACTCAACATCCAAAAAGTAGATGAACACATCAAAAAGTGGGCAAGAGACATGAAGAGGCACTTCTCCATAGAAGATATACAAATGGCTAACAGACACATGAAAAATGTTCATTGTCACTAGCTATCAGAGAAATTCAAATCAAAACCACACTGAGATACCACCTTACACCAGTCAGAATGGCCAAAATTAACAAGACAGGAAACAACAAGTGTTGGAGAGGCTGTGGAAAAAGGGGAACGCTCTTACACTGTTGGTGGGAATGTAAGTTGGTGCAGCCGCTTTGGAAAACAGTGTGGAGATTCCTTAAAAAATTAAAAATAGAGCTACCCTATGACCCTGCAATTGCACTACTGGGTATTTACCCCAAAGATACAGATGTAGTGAAAAGAAGGGCCATATGCACCCCAATGATCATTGCAGCAATGGCCACAATCGCCAAACTGTGGAAAGAGCCAAGGTGCCCTTCAACAGATGAATGGATAAAGAAGATGTGGTACATATATACAATGGAATACTATGCCTCCATCAGAAAGGATGAATACCCAACTTTTGTAGCAACACGGACTGGACTGGAAGAGATTATGCTGAGTGAAATAAGCCAAGTAGAGAAAGTCAAGTATCACATGGTTTCACTTATTTGTGGTGCATAAGGGGTAATATAGAGGACAGTAGGAGAAGGAAAGTAAATGGGAAGTAGGGTAGTTCAGGGAGAAAAACGAAACATGAGAGACTTTGGACTCAGAAACAGAGGGACTTGGAGGGAGGGGTGGGAGATGGGAGAGCCTGGTGGTGGGTACTGAGGGCACCTATATGCATGGAGCACTGGGTGTGGGGAATGGGGAATGAATCTTGGAAAACTGAAAAAATAAAGTAAAAAATAACATTGTTCATTTTTGGCACTACTGCTATCCATTTAATAAGCACAGGAAGAATATAAGAGGTTTTGGTAGTGATGATAATATGGACAGGTGTGAAAGTACAAGAGGGAGAAATGTGGAATGGAAGATCTGAAGTCCTAAATCCTACTGCTTCCTCCCCACAAATGGGCCCCTATTGTAAGGTCCATATTTTTTCCCCTAGCAATCATTCTCAGCTGACAAGTATGGGACTTTGATGTCATCCTCAAATCTTTTCTCCTCTGACTTTCAGGTTCCTTTTCTCTATAATTTTCTGGAAATTATAATCAAGCTACTCCCAAAGGAACTATTGAATCAGTGTTCTTTGAACCTTCAGAACTGCAGCTTTGATCTGACCCCAATACAAAGGGCAATGAATATATAGGATGTAACCTCAGAAATCAGGACTCACCATCCTAGGCTGCCTAACTGAGGTTAAAAGAGAGTGGTCCCATGAGCAAAATTGCCTGGAAAGGACTCGAGCTGCCTATAATAAAAAGTTGGACTAAACTAAAAAAAAAAATAAATAAAAAAAAATAAATGTAGAATAAAATATGGTATAAGATTCTACAAAAACAGTAAGACCTACTAGATTGGATCACTGATATTACCTCATAGCACACCGGGTAGCTACTCTGTCATTGTTTCATTGTCTATTCTCGCTTAAAATTTGCTTCTTACTAGAAGCAATGCTAGGCCAGGAGTCATGAAAAAAAAATTTTTTTAATTTTTTTAAAAAATTGCTTCTTACTAGGACTTCACATTGGGAGACTTAAATGAACTAGTCAGAAGCTCAGGTGCCATCTGTGTGAAGCTCCATTCCTACAGCATCTCTTGCCTCAAAATCTGTCTCAGTCCCTGCTGGCTTGCTTATAACTGGGCAACTCCTACTTCTAGTCAATCAACAAGCCACTATCTTGGATTCCTTGTCAAAATGGGAACTCAGGGACTCAATAAACATTCATTCTTTGGCCATTATCCCTATGACTTTGTGCCTAGACAGATCTCTCTTAACTATTCTTCCTATACTTTAAGCTGTTCAGTATGCAATCTCTCTAAAATAATACAGCTATTCATCTTTTTAACTCATCATCTCATTCACTCTCACCCCCTCTGAATCTTTCCATGACTTCTTATTAATTGCCAGAGCTATCCAAATGTTCTGCAGAGTCTCTGGTTCCTATAGTCTGACTCATGACTCCTGTTCTAGCATGATTTCCTTTTTACGTGGACATAAACCCCTCGTTCCATCAAAACTGACCTGGTAACTTTAACCATTCAGTGGAAATGACTTAGTGCCACTATCCCCAGTCTACTCACTTGGCCAGACTAAATGAGAATCAAGAACTGTGAAGGGTCTGATACGGTTCCCTTCTTGTAATGGAATATGTTAGCTTGCTAGAATTTCCTGGATGCTGGTAGAAAACTGAAGACTCGTGGGTCAGAGACAAAGAACTTAATTAGTCACAGTAGTCACAGTAACCAGAGTGTAAGTACCAGTTTTAGGACCCCTAGTCCTAGAGCAACACATAGAGGCCAGCTTAGCTCAGCAGCCAAGGTAGGTTGTAGTGTAAGAGAGGAACTCTTAAAAAAAAAAAGAGGGACACTGAGTTAAAGAATCCAAATCTTTCATAATGGAGAATAATTATGCCATCTGTTATTCCTGAGGGAGACACTGTCACTATCTTTCAAGGCACTTCTCTGTGAACATCCTTGGAAAGACAGTCCAGAACAAAATTGGCCAATGTCTCTTCTCACAAGATGTGCAGAAGCACAGGAGACATATAGATGTATCTCCATGAAGCACCTAATACTTGAAAAAGGAGGAAGATTGATTTGTAGGTGAAGTACACAGAGAAGGTTATAAGGGGCTGTTGAGTCAAACATCACCAATACATTTAAAGCATGCAGTCTAATGTCTGGGCAATAGTAATTGTTCAGTATACATTAACTATTATTATTTAGTTGCTGTTGTTAAGTAACAGCAATAACTGATGATCTCCTAATTTCCTACACTGAGTCCCAGAACACAAGGTCCTCCCAGTCACCATTTGTCTCAAAATACACACAGTTGGTCATTTTTATGGACTGAATTGTGAACCCCCAAAATACAGATGTGAAAATTCTAATCCTCAGTCCTTCAGAATATAGCTATATTTGAATATAGCTCTTTAAGGAGATAGTTAAGTTAAAATGAGACATTTAGAGTAGGTCTTTATCCAGTATGTGTGGACACAGACACACAGGGAAGACCATGTAAAGACACTGGAAGAAGGCCATCCATCTACAAGCTGAGGAGAGGAGCTTAGAAAGCAACAATAACAATAATGCCAATACCTTGACCTTGGACTTCTAGCCTCCACAACCATGAGAAAATAAATTTCTGTTGTTTCAGCTACCTAGTCTGTGGTCCTTTGTTATGGCAGATTTAGCAAATTAATACAGTGATGAACAAAATATAGATGGACCCTCTGAGTCCTGGCTTTGGCTGGTTCTGGGCTTTGACCACATAGTTCCAGGGAAAACTGGTGTTGAACATTATCTTAACAAGCAAAGATGTGTGCTGTTCAGTCCCACCCTTGGCCAGGACTCTTGTGTTTCCAGTGTTCCTACCCACTCCTCCATGCACCCACCACTCCTGACAGTAAAAGCAGGGCCATTTGCCTTAGGATATTCCAAAAGAGTTCAGGACTTACCTGACTATTTCAGCTTCTCCAGGAGACGAAGTTTGGTTGCTCTAAGAACTAAACTACCCTCGGAAATAATTTAGTAATAACAAGTATAAGGTTGTTACCATCAGTTCAAAAACAAATTTGATATTCATTTTTCTCTTCTTTCCCAAGGCTAGGTAATTAAAAACTATAATGACATATTTAAAAAAAATACAGTTTTCATGAGGCTTCAGATGTATTATCATTTGTGCCACTTTTAATCACATGGCCTGTGGTCAGAATGCCCCCAGATTCCTCTCTTCTTACCCAAGCTCTCCCCTTCCATCAAGGACTTGTCCTTAGAGTACTTTTCTTTTTTTTTTTTTTTTTTTTATTGTTACTAAATTTTTTTTCCAGTGTTTCAAGATTCATTCCCCATTCCCCACACCCAGTGCTCCCCGCTTTAGGTGTCCCCAGTACCCACCACCAGGCTCTCCCATCCCTCCACCCACCTCCCTCCAAGTCCCTCAGTTTGTTTCTGTGTTCAAAGTCCTTAGAGTACTTTTCTATCTGAATTTTTATCATTATTGTGAGTTCATATATTATGTGAATATAGCATACACTCTCATGCAAATTATTTTGTGGACAGCGTCTCTCAGAAAGCTTTTCAATTTTAGAGCAATAGATTGCAGAGCTCTTTTTATCGTTTTTAAATTAGTGGACTTGATTTTTTTTTAAAGATTTTATTTGTTTATTTGACAGAGAGAAACACAGCGAGAGAGGGAACACAAGCAGAGGGAGTGAGAGAGGGAGAAGCAGGCCTCCCGCCGAGCAGGAAGCCCGATGTGGGACTCGATCCCGGGTCTCCAGGATCATGACCTGAGCCAAAAGCAGTCGCTTAACCAACTGAGCTACCCAGGCACCCCGGACTTGATTTTTTTAGAGTAGTTTCAGGTTTATAGGAATATTTAGCGGAAAGATCAGAGAACTACCACGTATCTTTCCTCCATCACCATATTTTCTATTGTTAACATCTTGCATTAGTGTTGTCCATTTGTTACAATTCATGAGCCTATATTGAGACATTATTATTAATAAAGGCCAACAGTTTATATTGTGGTTTATCCTTTGCGCAGCTCTATAGATTTTTGGGGAATGTATAATGGCATGTAATGGTGGATACCTTTGCAGTATTATAAAGAATATTTCCATTGCCTTAAAAATCCTCTGTGTTCTACCTAGTCATCCCTTCCTCCCTTCTTTTTAAACCCTGGAAACCACTGATATTTTACTATCACCACAGTTTCGCCTTTTCCAGAAAGCCACGTAGTCAGAATCATATAGTAGGTAACGTTTTTCAGACTGGCTTCTGCCACTTAGCAACATGCATTTAAGGTTCCTCTAAGTCGTCTTCTCACTTGATAGCTTGGCCTTTCTATAGTTTTAGCGCAGGATTCTGCTCGTGGCAAGTTCTCAATAAATGTGGTTTGAGTTGTTGGTGTTTCCCATTGAGCAAAACTTTATGAAGGAAGCAGCGTTTGGGCTGATCTTTGAAAGATGAGCAGGATTTAGGTATGCGAATGAAGATGCATTTCTCTATGTGAAGGAAGCTGGAATGCTGGGGAGAACATTAGCGAAAACACAGAAGTAATATCCCAGATTCTCTGAGGCTCATGCTCTTCGCCGGTATTCCTTCCACCTCCTCTCATTGCTATCATGTCATTTGTTTACTGAGCACCTGTCTTGAAATCTTTCTCTCTACCTCATGATTTGTTTCCTTTCCTGGATATTTTCAGGTTCCATGTGTTGATCCTAGCAATATCCTGTTGACATTTTAAAATTCTCATTTAACACGTAAGTAAATAAGTCTCAGAAGAGTTGAGTAAGGTATCTGAGATCTCAGGGGCAGAATTGGTACCCAAACCTAGATCTTTTTGCCCCTAAACACCACAGTAGCACTTTATGTCCCTAAGGGTTATGTCAACCCAGAGCCAGTGAAGACTGACTTGGGCCGCTGTCAGTACCTTGAATCAGCAACCAGTATATGATGTTATTTCTCCCATGGCCACAATATATAGGTCCTGGATCTAAGGAATGGAACTGGGCATGGCCATCTTACTCTCATAACTCAGAGCACACTCTGAATTTGTACTTTCTGTATCTGCAACTAAGCAAGGAATGTTTGTACCAGAGAAAACAACAATGATGGCGGTACATTGGAATTAGGACTGTCCCTTGGCTACTGGGCTTCTCATGCTCTTGAACCAATACACAGTTGGGAGGTTGCTTTACTGGCTCTGGTAAACAATCTTGCTTTTCAAGGAGAATCAGGTTGCTGCTGCATAATTGTAAAGAGAATACCACAGCTAAAATCTAGATGGTTTTGGTATCATAGGGAGGCTGACTCCTATAGGCAGTCTGGGAAGCACCGGGGGTGGAGGGTAGTTTGGAGGGTTTGAAGACGGAAGAGTCTGGTCTCTTTCCCCTCCCATCTGTCTCTGGTGGTAGTGACATCTCCCACCAGCTGTGTTACCCTGTTGGCTCCAGTTCTCACGGGCAGGCCCACCCCAGCTCCAGATTGTGCCAGCGGCCCTGAACTCTTAACTCTGCTCATACCACTGCTTCACTTTGTCTTCCCAGCCAAGAGGTGATAGCGGCTTCTTGCTATTGCAAATCCCTGGATGGTATCATTGCCCTGCGATTTGGTTTTTCAGCTCTCCCTTGATTTATGCACCAAATGCTCTATGTTAAATTTTCTTTGTTTTAGATATGCAAGGTGGTTTCTCTTTCTCCTGGTTTTATCTTTTCACTTTTATAGACACTTATTACTCTATATGCAGTCTCTCTTAGAAAAGATCCATGTCTCTAATGAATGTGATTACTACCTAAATACTGATGATTCCCAGATGTGTATCTTCTATTCTAATGTCACATCTGAGAGTTGGTGTCCTATATGCAAACGTCACTGTGAAGTTATAACAGTAAATACAGTCTAGGTTATAATGAGAAAGCAAGTGATCCTAATAGCTTACAATTTTTAAAAATGGTTTATTTTTTTCTCATACTACATATTCATCTTGGTAAGCTGTGGTTCTATATTGTTTTTCTTCTGGGATCCACACTTGATGGCAAAACATCTGGGTCTTAAGCTTTATGCCTATAAGATCCCAATGGCCACTCCTACATCATGAAGCAAGGGAGGGGTCCACAGAGAGGGAAACTAAAGTATTTGGCACATGGTAAAAAGCACTCATGTGCAGCATGGTCAGACAGAACTCCTTCATCCCCTACATATATTTCCCTTCCTGTATTTCTTTTTTTTTTTTTAAGATTTTATTTATTGGACAGAGAGAAACACAGCCAGGGGGAGTGAGAGAGGGAGAAGCAGGCCTCCTGCCGAGCAGGGAGCCTGATGTGGGACTCGATCCCCAGTCTCCGGGATCATGACCTGAGCCAAAGGCAGTCGCTTAACCAACTGAGCCACCCAGGCGCCCCCCCTTCCTGTATTTCTATTCATAAAATGTCACTATTTTCCACACTTACTTTGAGACAGAAACCTGGGTATGATCCCTGGTCTCTCTCTTTCCTCAGTTTTTCCCAGTACCCTTACCCAGTATATCACCATATTCCACTGAGTCTATTCCTAGTACTTCTCAAACCCATTCCTATTCCCACTGTTCAAATTTAGATTACCATCATCTCTAAATGGATATCTTTGCCCCTGGTCTTGCCTGCCTTCAGTTGGTTCTCTGTAGAGTAGCCAACATGGAATCAAAAAGAATCCTCTTTAAATTTTGACTTACCCTGGTATTGAAGCAGTAAGTTACAACTGTGTAAGACATAAGGCCTTGGAAAGAAGGAGATGGTAATATGGGAATAAGTACGTGAAGAATTTATAATGCTGTGTTGAAATTGCTCTCCTAGGAATGATAAAGAAGAAGGGATGTTTACTTTCCTGCTACCAGGAGAGCACAATAAGGCAGAAATGCTGCTGGAGGCCAGCCAAGTGGGACCAAATTCTCAGGGTTACAGATTATACAGTATATTCTCTTGGTTATTACATTTATGGAACATGACCCTATATGTACTAATTCTCCAAGGGATATAACTGAGTTCAAGGGTTAATAGTCTAACCATTTGTTATAGCATTTGCTGTACAAGATTGTGTCTTTTCACTCAAGTTATAAAAAGCCTTTCTTCTATAATTAATTTCAGCCTATTCATGCTGAGTGAATTCTTTGTTGAACTCATTTTTGGCTATCTAGTCTATCTCTTTCTGCATATGGCTATCAGTGTGTGTATCTGAGACATGTATAACCAGTGTTATGGCTGGTTTGGGCAGCTCTAATCCAAGTTTCATTTCTTCCACATCAGAAAGATGTTTCTAAGGCTTATGACCGTGATCATGTCATTTATAGGTTTTAAATACTTCAATAATTCTCCCTTGCTCTTAGGATAGAGTCAGAATGTCTTAACCTGATTTAGGAAGCTCTGCATATTCTGTTACTGGATATTTCTCCACTATCATCTAGACCAACTGTTTCAGTGCCGTAAGGATGTCCACTTTTTTTCCTTCCAGATCTTCGTGTACATTGTTTTCTTGCCTTCGATGACTCTTGCTGACTGCTAGGTACCCCGGTACTCTTTCTTCCCAAGTTCTGAGTCTGGCTCCCTCTCTGGTTCATCTTTTACATTTCAACTTTGACGTCCCCAGTCCCCTGGGCCCCGAGCCGGGTATAAAGTCCCTTTCCTTCTGTGCACCCAGAGCATCCCCTACTTGATCAGTACTTGATCACATTATGTCCCCATTTAGTTTCCTAAATCACTCACTGGACAGTCAGAACAGTAAGAACAGAGATGATGACTGTCTTAACAAAATCATAAGTATAGTAAATGCATCACTAAACACTTAATGCTGCTGACTGTGCTAAATGCCTTAAGTGGTATATCTCATTCAATCTTCATAGACCTCATCAGCATTCATTAGCAACAGTTAAATGCCAAAAGAAAAATTGGGGATTGTGGGGAAGGGTGTGGAGTAATACACAGAATCAAAGGAAAAAAAAAAAAAAGAAAAGTTCAACAACAAAGTTGTGGTAGGATATCAGGGAAGTCCTGGGAATCCAGACTATCTGCACGGTGCTGCCCTCTAGAAGGCGCACATCAAATGGTTACCACATGAGAATGTCCCAACACTTTGTGGAAGAGGGAGGAATATTTCTATAAAGAAAATTCTTTTCAGCTTTATTGACATTTGACAAATAAAAGTGTCATATAAAGTATACAACATGATTTGATAAATGTATACATTCTGAAAAGGGTTCCATTATTGAGTGAATTAACACATCCATCACCTTACATACTTACCTTTTATTATTATACTTTCTATTTTTGATGAGAACACTTAAGTTTTACTGTATTAGCAAATTTCAGTTATATAATACAGTATTATTAACCTTGGAAGCCACCTTTCTATTCTCCATTATTATGAGTTCTCTTTTGTTTCTTGTTTGATTTTAGATTCTACGTACAAGTGAGGCTATGCAGTATTTGTTCTCCACTTTCTGGCTTATTTCACTTAACGTAATACCCTCTAGGACCATCTATGTTGTTGCAAGGGGCAGGGTTTCTTTCTTTTTAAGGTCTGAATAATATCTAATTCCATATGGATATGCGGATAGATAGATAGATGATGATAGATAGATAAATGATAGATAGATGATAGATAAATAGATAAATAGAGATCACAGTTTCTTTATCCATTCATCCCTTGATGACACTTAGGTTTCCATGGCTTGGCTATTGTAAATATTGTTGCAATGAACATAGGAGTGCAAATATGTCTCTTCAAGACAGTGACTTCCTTTTTTTTTAATTTTAATTTTTATTTTTTTTCAGTGTTCCAAGATTCATTGCCCATTCCCCACACCCAGTGCTCCATGCATTAGGTGTCCCCAGTACCCACCACCAGGCTCTCCCTTCCCCCAGCCCCTTCCCTCCAAGTCCCTCAGTTTGTTTCTGAGTCCAAAGTCTCTCTTGTTTCGTTTCTCTCCCTGAATTACCCTACTTCCCATTTACTTTCCTTCTCCTACTGTCTTCTATATTACCCCTTATGCACCACAAGTAAGTGAAACCATGTGACACTTGACTTTCTCTACTTGGCTTATTTCACTCAGCATAATCTCTTCCAATCCAGTCCATGTTGCTACAAAAGTTGGATATTCATCCTTTCTGATGGAGGTGTAGTATTCCATTGTATCTATGGACCACATCTTCTTTATCCATTCATCTGTTGATGGGCACTTTGTCTCTTTCCACAGCTTGGCGATTGTGGCCATTGCTGCAATGAACATTGGGGTACATATGGCCCTTCTTTTCACTATATCTGTATCTTTGGGGTAAATTCCCAGTAGTGCAATTTCAGGGTCATAGGGTAGCTCTATTTTTAATTTTTTTAAGGAATCTCCACACTGTTTTCTAAAGCTGCTGCGCCAACTTGCATTCGCACCAACAGTGTAAGAGCGTTCCCCTTTCTCCGCAGCTTCTCCAACACTTGTTGTTTCCTGACTTGTTAATTTTGGCCATTCTGACTGGTGTAAGGTGGTATCTCAGTGTGGTTTTGATTTGAATTTCTCTGACAGATAGTGACAATGAACATTTTTTCATGTCTCTGTTAGCCATTTGTATATCTTCTATGGAGAAGTGCCTCTTCAGTCTCCTGCCCATTTTTTGATGTGTTCATCTTCTTTTTGGATGTTGAGTTTGAGTAATTCTTTATAGATCTTGGATACCAGCCCTGAAGACAGTGACTTCCTTTTTAAAAATATATACCCAGAAGTGGGATTGTCAGATGATATGGTGTCTCTATTTTTAATTTTTCAAGTAGACTTGAAACTTTTTTTGTAGTGGCTATGCCAATATACATTGTTTATATAAAACAGGGTACATAGGTTCCCTTTGTTCCATATCCTTGCCAGAATTTTTGATAGTAGACATTATGACGGTTATAAGGTGGCAGCTCCTGTCGCTTTGATGTGTATTTCTGTGATGACTAGTGACACTTAGTACCTTTTCATGTACCTGTTGGCTATTTGTATGTCTTTGGAAAAATGTTTATTCAGATATTTTGCCCACTTTTCAATTGAATTATTTGATTTTTTGCCATTGGGTATATATTTTTCCTTATATATTTTGGGTATTAGCTCCATTAGATTCATGGCTTGAAATATTTTTTTTTCCATTTCCTAGCTTGCTTTTTTATTTTATTGATTTCCTTTGCTGTGAAGAAGCTTTATTGTTTGCTCTAGTCCCACTTGTATGTTTTGGCTTTTGTTGTCATTATTTTTAGTGTGAAATCAAGGAATTATTGCCAAGACTAATGTGAAGTAACTTACCTACTGTTTTATTCAAGGAGTTTTATGGTTTCGTGTTTTATATTCAAGTTTTTAATCCACACTGAGGTGACTTTTGTGTGTGGTGTAATATGTGGATATCTACTTTTTCCATCACCATTCATTAAAGACATTATCCTTTCCTCTATATATTGTTATCTCCTCTGTCCAAGATTAATTGACCATTTATGTGTGCATTTTTTTCTGGGATATGTATCCTGTTCCATTGCTGTGTCTGTTTTTATTCCAATATCATACTGATTTTGATAACTATAACTTTGTAATGTTTGAAATCAGAAAGTATGATACCTCCAGGTTTGTTTTTTTCTTAAGATTGCTTCAACTATTCAAACTTATTTGTAACACCATATGAATTTTAGGATTGTTTTTTCTATTTTTTTGAAATATGCAGTTGGAATTTTGACAGGGATTGTGTTGAATCTGAAGATCATTCAGTAGAATAGGCATTTTAACAATATTGATTCTTCAAATCTATGAACATGGAATATCTTTCTGTTTATTTATAATAATAAACTTTTTTGTAATCAGTGTTTTATAGTTTTCAGTGTTTAGATCTTTCACTTCCTTGGTGAAATTTATTCCTATGTATTTTATTATTTTTGATACTGTTGTAAATAGAGTTATTTTTTAAATTTTTCTGTCCAGCAGTTTGTTAGTGTGTAGAAAAGCAACTAATTTTTGTAAGCCAATTTTCTATCCTGCAGCTTTACCTATTTGTTGATTAGTTTCAACAGTTCTTTGGTGAACTCTTTAGGGTTTGTCCTGTTCCTGATGTTAAAGTAAAAACTTAGATTTTCACTGTTGAGGATAATATTGTCTGTGAGCTTGTCATACATGCTTTTTATTATTATTGAAGCACATTCCTTCTATGAAGAATTTGTTGAGAGTTTTTATCATATAAGGATGTTGACTTTGTCTAATGCTTTTACTGTATCTATTGAGGTGATCATGTAATTTTTCCCTTTATTTTGTTCACATGGTTTATCACATTGACATGTTTGTGAATGTTGAGCCATCCTTGCATCCCTGGAATAAATCCCACTTGATCATAGTGTGAGTCTCTAACTTTACTGTTGAATTTACTTTGCTAATGCTTTGTTGAGGTTTTCATCCCTATGTTCATTAGGGATATTGGCCTTTAATTTTCTTTTCTTGTAGTGTCCTTGTCTCACATCAGTGTCAGGATAATGCTGGTCTCATAAAATGAGCTTGGAAGTGTTCTCTTCTCTTCTAATTTTTGGAATAGTTTGAGAAGGATTGATATTAAGTTTTTGTAAAGACCTTACTTACATATTTGATAAAGAGAGAGAGAGAGAGGAAAAGGGAGAGAAAGAGAGGGAGAGAGAGGGAGGAGGGAGGAGCAGAAGGAGAAGGACAAGCAGACTTTGCACTGAGCACAGAGCCTGACACAGGACTTGATCTTACTACCCTGAGATCATGATCTGAGTCAAAGCCAAGAGTCTGACACTTAACTAACTGACTGTACCACCCAGATACCCCAGTATTCTTCTTTAAATGTTTGATAGAATTTACCAGTAAACCATCTGGTCCTGGGATTTTTGTTGTTTTTGCAAAGTATTTGATTTCTGATTCAATCTGCTTACTAGTAATCAATTTGTTTGGATTTCCTATTTCCTCTTGATTTGATCTTGGGAGATTATATGTTTATAGGAATTTATCTGTTTCTTCTAGGTTATCCAATTTGTTGATATAAATTGTGCATAATAGTTTTATTTGTTTCTGATTTTACTCAGGTATTCTCTCTTTCTTAGCCTAGCTAAAGATTTTTTAACTTTATTTTTATAAAAAAACAGCTCTTAATTTTATCTTTTTTGTTGTCTTTTTAGTCTCCATTTCATTTATTTCCACTCTGATCATTGTTCTTTCGTTCCTTCTTTGTACTTGGTATCAAGTTGTTCCTCTTTTTCTAATCACTTAAACTATTTTAAGTTGTTTATTTGAGATATTTTTTTCCTAATGTAAGTGCTTATTGCTATAAACTTCCCTCTTTGGACTGCTTTTGCTGCATCCCACACATTTTACTATTCTCCATTTCTGTTTTCCTTTGTCTCAAGGCATTTTATTTTTATTTCAAATTTTAAGTTCTTCTTTGACTCCTTAATTATTCAAAAGCATGTGTTTTAATCTCCACATATGTGTGAATTTTCCCATTTCCCACCTGTTATTGATTTCTACTTTCATACCATTGTGGTCAGAAATGATTATTGAAATGATTATAATGTTCTTTAATTTATTAACACTTGTTTTGTGGTGTAACATATGATCTATACCATAGAATATTCCATGTGCCTTTGAAAAGAATATGTATTCTGCGCTCTTACATAGAATGTTCTATGTATATCTGTTAGGTTCATATGGCTTAACACCTGATTTAAGTCCAATATTTTCTTACTGATTTACTGTGAGGTTACATAAAACATCTAATAGCTATAACCATCTATTTTAAGCTGATAATAACTTAACTTTAAACACAAAGATCTGCATTTTTACACCACCTTCCACATTTTATGTTATTGAGTTTTTTAAATTAATTAATTTATTTCTTTGAGAGGGAGAGAGAGACAGAGAAAGCAGGAGGAGGATCAGAGGGAGAAAGACAAGCAGACTCCACAATGAGCACAGATCCCAACATGGAGCTTAGTCCCACCACCCTGAGATCATGACCTGAGCCGAAACCAAGAGTCAGACACTTAGCCACCTGAGACAGTTGGGTGCCCCTGTTCTTGTTTTTTTTTATGTTACAATGTACATATTTTTTATATTGTATATCCATTAACACATTATTATAGTTTTTTACAATACTTTTGTCTCTTAACATTTTTACTAGAATAATAAGTGATTTGCCTACCACCATTACAATATTAGAATATTTTGACTTTAGTTATATATTTACCTTTACTGGTAAGTTTTATACTTTTGTATATTCTCATGTTACCTTAAATAATTTCTTCAACATTTCTTTTTTTTAAGAAATTTTATTCATGTATTTGAGGTAGAGAGAGCATGAGCAAGGGGAAGAGAGAGAGGGAGAAACCAGACTCCCTGCTGAGGAGGAAGCCCAATGTGGGGCAGGGCTCGATCCCAGACCCTGAAATCCTGACTAGAACCAAAGGTAGATTAGAAGCCACACTTTCAGGCAGCAGCTGGGAAAGTATGCAATTAAACTCCTTTCAGGGAGAAATATGTACAAATATTTTCCCCTGCTCTTTCTTCTCTGAGTCTTGGGGGAATGGCTATGACAAGTGCTCACATGCGTACCCATTAATAACTGTTTCTTTGTTTGCTATAGTCCTATGGAATTCATGAATGCATGTCCCACTTGGCTATCAGAGCTAGGTATTTCAGAGGCCTGTCCTTCGGCAGCAGCTGCAAAAGGCAGGATACCAGATGTGTGGACAAGCTCATTCCAGAGAGTTGGAGTGAACCAGAGAGAGAAGTTGGGGGAAATGTCCACCAGCAATGTTGGGATCCTGGGAGTATTTTAGCCAGCAGATAAGTGAGTGCTAATTAGAAAATCAACCTCCAGGAAGCATCTTACAATGTATACAAACTCCTCTAGGAAAAGCCTGATGGGATGGGCTTTTCTGCCTGTTCCCTTTGTACTGAGCTCTAGGGGTATAGCCACAATGAATGCTCATGGACTCAGTAAGAATGACTTCCTTGTTTGCTATAGTCCTATGGGACTCCTAAACACAAGCTCCATTGACTTTCAGGGCTAGGCGTTAAGGGGCCCATTCCTTGAATGGGAGCCATAAAAGTTTAGGATTAGATGGACAGTATAAACATTTTGTTCCTCAAGGAGAAGCTGAAAGTTTAGGGTTCTCTCCTATTACATGGTGCCAGGGCTGCAGTTGATGGCAAGGCTATATCTCAGCCTTTCCTATCCATTTGGATATGGGTAGTAGTCCCTCATCTAGTTTCTGGATTTCTCTCAGAAGGAATTGCTCCATCATAGGTGTACATTCTGTATGTTTGGGGGAGAAGGGAAATTTAGGAGTTTCTATGTCATCCTCTTGATCCACAGTCTGTAAGAAACTTCAATAAGAGAGAAATAAGGCTAGGCAGAAGTATACTGACTATAACAACCCCATAAGGTATTCTTATTTACTGACAAAAAAATGGATGCTTTGAGAGATTAAATTATTTGTTGAGGTTGTGATTAGCAGAGCTAGACCTTAACCAGGTCTATTTGACTACAAAATCCATGCTCGCAAACAATATATTATAATAATCCCTTATTCACCCTCCCACCCTCAATGACTACTACAGTATTAGAATAAGGTGAGCATTCCATAAATATTCTTGGGTGACTGAATGAAAAGATAAATAAATAAATGGATAAAGATATTGGCAAGTGGTCAAAAGTGACTGAAGCATATGATTTTGTGGATATTTGTGTAGGTATATGAAAATGGAAATGTAGGATGGCCCTATACTTCTCTACCAGTCTTCCCCAAAGTGGGCCATTTTTTCCTGTGTCTTAATACCAATAACACAAATCTTGCCTTAAGATATATTACTTCTTCTTTGACCAAGAATGCATCTCCATTTCCCACTGACTCACTTAAACTCATTTGTGATGAAACCTTCCTAAATAGATTGTTTTCCTAGATCTTCCTCATCTGTGAACCTAAAAGAAAGTTTTGCTTCTACAACATTAATTATATTGATAATTTTGACTTTTACAGCTTGCTCACTGCTTAGTGTCTATTACATACTACACAGTGCATCACCTCAGTCAGATTTGCATCATCTGTACAAGAGCAGATAAAGGTTACACATACTTGTTCTCAAATAGTGAAAAACAAATTGAAGGTGCTCTATGAATGATTTCTTGATTAATTATTGAGGTATCAGTGAACAAATCAATAGTCTGTCTCTGGAAATGGCAAAACTAACCTCTCTGGTTGCAAATCAATCAAACCATAATAATTTAAAATTTGTAGACTCAGGACCTGGCCCGTGATTCACTGACCTGAAGCCAGATATTTATGCACACTGTGCTTGAATTCTGCCGTATGTGCTGTGCATCCTTCCTGGATGGGAGCACCGGAAGTCCTGTAAAGTATTGAGATTCCATTAAAAACATACTTAAAAAGACAACCAGAAAATCAGAACAAGTCACTGTTTCCTGAATGTCCTGAACAAGCTGCTAAAAACAAGGAACACTTCCAACCTGGTCATTACTTCCATTTTAATGTAGAACCACAAAATGCCTTTACAATAAATCTCTCTGATTCAGTTTGTCTTGGGCAGAATCCAAAATCCTATTTCTTTTTCAGTGATTTCCTAGATTTCTTTCAAAGGATTGTCTTTCTTGTTGTGAATGGGACTTAAGATATTTTTTGTGTGTCAGATGTTTTCTCTGGAGGATGTTTTTTATCCTCTCAGCAATACTGTACAGATTTTGACATTCTTCTTCCAAACATGTTACATGATGTTTTTAGTAAGCACTTTAGAGGAAGAGGAACCAGAGATTAACAGTAAGACCATAAATGTGGAACACAAATCAGGTGTCTCAAATTTCCTTTGAGAGCAGATATTCTGGAAATGACGAAATGAGATAGAAGCTTATAGAAAGTGTTAGGGAGTAAAGCAACACACACACACACACACACACACACACACACACATTTACCCTTACTATCCAAAATAAGTATAGCTCTTAAATATGCTTCTACCCTAAAAAAGTTTTATAGGACAGTGAGTAGGCAGATGTTACTGAGCATCTGTCTCGAGGTAGTAATCAAGGGAATTCCCCAGAGGAGCAGGATGAGTGTGTTAGTCCATTTTGGCCGTAACAAAAATACCACCGACTGGGTGGCTCATAAATGATAGAAATTTATTTCTCACAGTTATGGAGGCTGGGAAGCCCCAAATCAAGGTACCAGCAGTTTTGGTGTCTACTGAGGATCCGGTGAGAGCCAACTTTCTGGTGCATAGATGCCGTCTTTTTGCTATATCCTCATATGGCAAAAGAGGCAAGGGAGATTTATGGGGCTGCTTTTCTAAGGTCACTAATCCCATTCGCGAGGGCTCCACCCTCATGATCTTCTCGAAGGCCCCATACGTTGGGGATTAAGTTTCCATAAGTGAATTGGGCCACAAGCCGTCAGTCTGGAGTGATTTCAAGATCTGCACGATGGTAAAGTGCAGCTCTGGCTACAATCACTGATGTGAAGAATGTTATTGAACAGAATATGGGGCAAAACACAACTTGAGGAAACCCGCCCATAACCATGAAACATCCAACTCCTCTGAGGTGCCAAGAATCTTTTTACGTTAATACCAGACAGAGGTGAAAACCTTTAGAGCTGGACTTTCTCTTTATAAAAGACTCTAGAGATGAAGCTTGGAAGGTTTCTAGACCCTGTGGGTTTAGCTGTCAATTTTGTGTATTTCTATTCTCTTTTCTTCTACCTCCTTTAAGTAAAACCCCTGCTGCTATATGCTATGAAAAGCCAAAATTTCTACTTTTGATCAGTTTTCATACATTGAAACCACAAGACAAATGCAAGGAGAGTGAAATGCCCTTGAATTCCTTTTTCAGTGTAGAAACTAAGGAAGAAGGGAAAACAGAATGATGGTCTTTTCAGGTAGCTTGAAGACACCAAAAAGAAATAGGGAGTTGATCCCAAAATTTCCTCTTTCATTAACTCCACAAGGCAGAGACGATAGGAAGAAATCACAACACTGGGTGATTTCAGGGCATCATGTATTAGAAGGGTAAGAGCCGCAAAGATGACGAGGTAAACGGAGGGCCTCAAGGTAGAACATTAGTGCTTTTTTTAAGACATCATAAAATTTCCATTATGAAGATTAGAGCCAAAGCAATTATACATCAATATGCCAGTTGGAGGTTTTCAGGATTAAAATACGTAGTATTTCATGATATAAAATTATCAAATTGCTGCATCTTCATGTAAATATACTGAGTCTACAATGTCATTTTCTATAATTTTGTAGCAGTCAGTGACAAAAGATATAGTTTAGAAATTTCAGATAATAAATCTAAGAATTTTAGAACTGCAAACATATAGCTTTTCAGATAGAAGGTGGATACACCCCTCAGAATCATTCTTGTATATATTATCATAATTATTTCCAAAGAATTCTGGCATTGCTTCAGAAACAAAACAAAGGCCAAGACCATACAGAGGATTCTTTGAGTGGGTTTGCAAGTTTCCATTCTTGGATCAAAAGCAGACTGGTAAATCTGCACATTACCATAGTAGGGAAGACAAGGGGTTAGTAAAATCCACGTGAACCATATTTCCTGGTAGGGTTCTTCCACAACAGAGCAAGGGAAGCTTCGTTAGTTACTAACCTTAGCTAAGTTAACTATCCTCTGAAGCTTAGTTTCTCCAGGCTATAAAATTAAGATAATAATAGCTATTCTGGATTTTAAGAGGGTCAAATGAGATAATGTAGGTGAAAATGTCATCTACCTAATTTTAGACGTGAAAGGACTAAAGATTAAAAACTCTGAACTGCTTCCACCAGGAAAGATATGCATATTAAATAGGAAAGGCAATGCATTTGACCCAGTGGGGAATCCTTTCCAACACAGACTGAAAATGAAAATCATTCTCCCCACCAAAAGGAATTTATGAGAAAAGACCCTCAGTTGGAGTGATATGGACAGAACATAAAAGAAGGAAAGCAGCAGAGACAATCAAATAGAAAAGTCATGTGTAGCTCATTTATAGCCACTGGCAGGATTTTTGCACCTTATATTAAATGAAGCAAACCTCATTAGGGATGACACTGATCATGATCCAGTACTTCACGTCTTTGAGGTCAATAAAATAAAGCAAGCTGAGGCAGAGGAAGAAAAAAACCTCTTTAGCCTCTAGAACATAGAAATGCTGAATATAATTTTTTTTAAGTGTTTAATATATAACTCTGCTCAAAACTAAGTAATGAGCAGGAAACTCCAGCTCAGAATGGTGAGTGGAAGCTGAAGCCACATTGCTACCAGGAACTAGTTCCATGTGTGGGACCAGACATATGGGGATAGAGTTTCGATTCCAGCACATGTGCCCAAAACAAGTTTCACGAAGGGCAACTCGAGTGAGAAAGTCAAAGGAAGTTGGCCTTCCCCTCAAGTGGATGGAGAGAAAGAGCCACTCGTGAGAAGTCTGAATCCTTCTCCCTCACCATGCATAAGTGAGAAGTCAGAATTCATGATCCTTCATGGTGGAGAGACACCAGATAAGAATTTAATATGAAAAAGACACGTTGCAGGTTGGAGCCCCTTGGCTCCCAACGTGGGCAGACACAAAACCACTCTGTAAGAAAGCTGTAACCAGCACAGACGGGCTTCCCAGGAAGAACGACCCAATGAAGATGATCTCAGAGGAAAAAATAATACCAGTAAAAATTTTCAAGGTGACATGAGAAAACAAAATGAGGAGAATGGACGCTGCTGGAAGATGTGCCTTCTTAAGAACTGAAGATAATAGATATCAAGAGTATAATAAATATCAGGGAGTACTTAAGTATGTCTAAAATGTTTTGAATATAAAGAATGAAATATATTGACAGTATAGAGGATGATAAAAAGGCAGTACAGAGGATAAAAAGAAACTGAATTAAGAACACATTGAGCTAAAAATTAAAAACTCTAACATATGTTTTGGAAGAGTTTTGGAAGGAGAGAATACAGAAAATAAGAGAAAGTTTATTTTTTTAAGAGAAAATTATATTTGAAGAATGATGGATGAAATTTTTCCTGAGCTGGAGAAAAACAAAACAAAACAAAACAAAGGCCTTTTGTAAAAGCACACTGAGCAGGATAAAGTCGATACCTAAAGTGGGACTGTAAAACATGAATGACAAAGACAAAATCACTAATGCTATTACAAAGAAAATGATCACCTTCTAAGAAACATCAGCTGATGTTTTAAACAGTAATTTGTTAAAAGCAGCACATGGTCATCAGATAAATTAATATTTCAAAATACTGGTGAAAAATGGCTGTCAAATTAAAATTCTATAAGCAGTTAAATATCACTCAATAAAGTCAAAATATATTTTGAAAGATGAAAAGATTGAGTTTACTGACTACTCACAGATGCTTACTAAAAATGCTTCACTTATATGTAGAAGACTGTTGAATAAACAAAGACATAAAGAAAAAAATGCAAAGAAAAAAGACAAACCTATAATTCAAAGTAAATTTTCAGTATTAATACTACTAATTATATATAATTCTAATGTCATTATAATAAGTACCATAATATTGAAGGTTAAAGCCACATACATGTAAAAACAAAGCCTGAAAGATGGAGAGAGTGAGATTCGAGTTAAAATATTCTAAGGTTCAGGATGAGGGTTGAGGTGCTGGTCATCTTCAGACGTTTTCAAAATATGTGTTTTAGGGACGCCTGGGTGGCTCGGTTGGTTAAGCGACTGCCTTCGGCTCAGGTCATGATCCCAGAGACCTGGGATCGAGTCCCACATCGGGCTCCCTGCTCGGCAGGAAGCCTGCTTCTCCCTCTCTCACTCCCCCTGATTGTGTTCCCTCTCTAGCTCTGTTTCTCTCTGTCAAATAAATAAAATCTTTAAAAAAAAATATGTGTTTTAAATTTTAGGGATAATCACTAGTACAAATTATTATTTCCAAACCAGCAATGAGTAAAAAGAGAATAAAAATCAAATCACCAAAGAAAGAAGGAAGGAAGGCAAATAACAATCATGGCAAATACAGTTTACAAAATAATAATGTAGTCCTTAATTAATATATTAGTCAACACAGATAAACCTTGAAAACAAAATGAGAAACGAAAAAAGAAAATAGCAGACTAATATGTAAAGTCTGATAATATCGGTGTACATTTTGAAAAGACAAAAAACAGTACCATTATTGAACACACACACATACTGGAAGAATGCGTATCAAATTTTCTGTGGGGCTTGGCTCCCTGGAGAAGGGCATGTGGAACCAGCCCTATTCCCTCAGTGCACTGATGATGACCAAGGACCACATTTTCTTTGAGACTAGAAACTGGCTCCTTATATGCAAACATATAGTATCTTTGATAGTCTATTTCATGCAAGCATGAATAGAAGACTGCATAGATTATGAAGAGAGAGACACTATGCTTTCAGTGAACTTGACTAAGTGCATAAAGAAGTCGTGGGTCTTTCTTTAGATAATGGTAAGTGCCTCAGTATAAACCTCAGCCACCATGGGACAGAAAGAATAGGTTGCATCGGGAATGTCAGTAGGGCCTGGAAAGCCTACAAGCAGAGGAGTCTGAACCAAACTTCTGGATGAGAACGGACTTTTTTGGTAGTTACTCTAGCTGTAATGTTTCACCAGCAATTTAAAGAAAGGGACTTGGTATCAAATACCTGATAAATAGGTATCAATACCTGTAACCTGATATAATTATATGCAATTGTCTCAAAGACTCTCAAGGTTTCTTTGTCTCAGTGATGTCAGGAGAAGGGGACAGAGTGCTCTAAGATAATTTGCGTTGGAGGTTGCTTTCATTCGTATTTAAAGCTACCAAAGTTATCAGGCAATTAACCCCATTTTTCACCCACAGCACGATTTAGCACTTGGGTGTAAAGTTAAGGCCAGTGAGCTGAGGCCGGGTTGGCTGCCCCTGCTGCCTCAGAGGGGAACCAGGATAACTCATCCACCAAGGGTGACAGCAGGCAGGAGGCAGCAGAGGGCAGGAAAAGAAAGCCCTTGTGTTCCTACCCACTGGGTCTGGGGTCTCCGTTGGCTCAGTGGTCACTTGTTTGGTAGTAAGCTATGAGCTAGTGCAAGAATGTTAGCTGAGATCCTGACACACGAGGAAGGAAGGCATTGAACTCTTTAGGGCCCAGTGCAGAGAAGATAGATACTCAGAATAAGATTGCACATGTTCCCCTAAGGGTCAGTATCAGAGTGGTGTGTAGGAGAAGGAGGCAAGGGTCTAGAAAGCTGGAAGAGGAGTGGGCCTTGGGAACAGATGGGACTGAGTCACCCTCACCAGCACCGTCCAGAGGAGCCACCTTCACCCCTTCAACCACGTCAAGAAGACAGGGGCACTTCAATTTGATTATCAATAGAGAGGGGACTATAACCTTGACACAGATAATCGCATGAGGAGATTGTAGTCTTCCTCACTCTCCTCTCTGATGCAACATCAGAGGAGTAAGGGCAGAGTAGGGAGAGAGAGAAGTGTGGAAGAGAACACACTGAACCCCCCCTCCCCCATCCTAAGAGCCCTCAGGTCTACCCTACACTCGGGATAGGAGAACAGTTTGACTAGAATATGCAGGACTGGTGATATAATTTCTGGGCCCAGGGAAAAATGAAAACACTGGACTCTTTGTTCAGAAGTATTAAGAATTTCAAGATGATGACAGGAGAAGGACCATACACAGCCCTGTGTGACCACAGGGGTCACATGCCTGTGAAGCCAACTGTGAGTGTATGAGAATAAAATTTGAATAGAGCTAACTTAGGATGGAAACTAAAATGATACTGTTTAAACAACCAAGCGATGCTGAAGTCATCTTGTCTGGAACACATACCCTTAAGATAGTGTATCAGTGGGAGCGGATGTTCAATACAACACAGTTGGTAAACATCACTGAGGGAGAAAAAACTCATGTATGATCCCAAGTAGAAACTGCTCATTAATCCTGTTATTATCTAAATATTTTATGCATTGGAGCACAGCCTTTTTGCTGCAAACATAGTTTGTCAGGAAAAGAGAGCTTGATGCATACAGTTTTACAAGGAGGGAGACAGCAGATAAATGCAAGATTTTCCATAATTCTCTCTTAAGAAATCCATATCATCTTCATGAATTGGAGGCTGTGAGCGTTTCTGGATTTGCTCAAGATTATGGAGCTAGTAAGAGATGGAAGCTGAATTCCAATCCAGGCCATCAGCTCCAATCACTGTTCATTCCACCTCACTGTGCTTCTTGGGGATCCGCCTTATACTTTTGCAGAGCACAAGTATATGCAGGTCAACTCCACAGCAAACTGGTTCTCATTCCATAGTGTGACACATTCAGACTCAGTCTTTTGGTTGTCTTCATGAAGTCCCATGAAAATTTTGGTCTCCCCGTGGATCCCCTCAGCCAATCCCCACAATACCCAGTATTTATGGATACCTATTTGAGCTAAGCAGATTCAACCCAACTATTGCAGTTAAGATGGCAGGAACCAGAGGAGGGAAAGCAGGTAGGTGATACCCTTTAGGAAATGCCAGTTTAGTTAGACTTGTACTGAAAATTTAAAACTTTTTACATTGTAAAATCCTTACATAAATTTAATGAATGTATGTGTCTAGCTTAATGAGATTTAGAGTGAAGTTTTAATATATACAATTAGGTTAGATGATTTTCTTATTCCAAGTAAGAAATGAAGAATGTTTTTCATTCAGAGGAGGAAATCAAAGAGGGTTAACTCCCAGGATTTGGCTCTTCATTCTGCTAAGAAAATGTCCTACTCTGCTCCTAAATCACAGTGTTATATAAAGCAGGTAAAATATCTCTAGGATTCCATGAAGATGTCTCTGTGAAGAGACCCAATTGAGTACATATGTAGAAAAGTAATGTAGTTTGATGAAGATGAGGGCAGTCTTCTGAGGTTCTCTGACATGGGTTTAGTTCCACCTTATCCCTTACCAACTGTGTGATTTAGGAAAGCTTCCACTTAAAATCCAAGCCTCAGTTACTTCATCTATAAAATACAGAACATAAAATATATACTCCAAAATGCAGTTGTTAAGATTAAAGAAGAGAGAAACCGTTTTCTAGCCATATCATGAACTGTTTAGAGAACTCACAGTAAAAAAAATACCTAGAAATTCTGGATAACATAGGAAAACATCTGTTAAAAGGCAAAGTGAGAAAAAGACTAGAATGTTAAACTGAGAGTAGAGGCTGGCCATCCAGGAGGGTACCATCCTCCAGTACCAAGAAGATCCCATGCCCCACTTGTGCAGAAGACAGGAGACAGAGGTGAGGCAATGAAAAGTGGGATGTGAGGTTGGAAACTCTAGGCTGGTGCCCTGGAACGCTTTGGACTCAAGCAAATGGTAGACTAGATAAAATTGACTTGAAAGCAAGGAGAGGAAACAAGGAAATGGCTTGTATCTGTATAGGCTCTTCACATGTACCTTTCCCTCACATTGTTCAGGTGTCTTCTTCAAACATTACCTCTTTTGGCGTTCTCCAGTCTTTACCTCATTACTCTCTTGACAGCATTTATCACTGCCTGCCATTCTCTTCTCTGTGAGCACAGGGGCTCGCTCTTTCCTAGGACTAAACTCTCGCACCAGGAACATAGTGGGTTCATAATGAAGATTTGCTGGATGAATCAATAAACATTTAGGTTATGAAGCAAAATCCAGCATTCACATCTAGTTACTAAATATGTATTAGTAGAAATTGCTGTAGGATGTGAATTTTAATACTCAATAATCAAATTTAGTGGGAAGAATATAAACAATTTTCACCTAAGACCATTAAGTTCAGTATTACTCTAAGCTAGGAAAGGCAACAAATTTTAACAAAATGAGCTTTAAAACCCCATAGATGTGGCAGAGGGGTTGACTGAGATAGCTTGGACTTATCCCCCTGTTATTTCTCTGACTAATGACTGATGATTCACATTATAAAACACCCAAAGGCTGCCTGTGAGGGAGAAGGTCAGAAAAATTTCCATTTGAGCAGTCAGAGAGTTCAGGCTCTAAACTCATCCCCTTTTCAAAAGAACTGATGTTCTGGAGGAAACCAATTCAGTCCTGCTGGCAGTAGAGCCAACTGACTCCACATGAGAAACATGTGACAAAAACATCTGCTTTGATCTGGCACATTTTTTCATTTATTTTCTAATTTTAAAGTATTACCTCATTTCTCCAAAATACTTGAAGAAGAATTGGTGCATGTTCTCACCTCGGTTGCATAGAAATTTCCAGCCATCTCTATTTCACTCACTGATTCCTGTACAGTAGAGGGAATGGCGGTTTCTTGGTAAAGTTTGCTCTTGCCTATTATTTATCTATCCCCCATGATGCCTGTGTCCATGCACACCTGTTCTCTGTCATCTGGAAGTTACTGGGTTGGGGTTGTTATATTTTGAGAGAGATGGATGCCCATGAGCTGACTCCAAGGTGGTGAGGTAGAGAAAGGTACTTAGGGCAATTGTTCTCAAGAGCCTCTTGGTTCTCCAGAGCAACAACATCACTATGGTCATCATCAGCTGGAACTTAACAGAGATGCAGAATCCTGGGCCACATCCCAGATCTCCTGAGCCAGAAACTCTGGGGTCAGGCCCAGCCATCTGTGTTATACTAAGTCTCAAGTTGATTCTGATTCTTACTCAAGTTTGAGAGCCACTAGACTAGAAGAACCAGCCTTTGAGCAATAGCCACTTTCAGAACGAAGGGATTTCATGCTCTTTTGAAACAGACACCGAGCCACAGGGTGTGTGTGAGATGAACCCTCCCTGCTACACTAGAGCGGGGTACCTCTAATTGACTCCAAAGTCAGAGAAAAGCAACGTCCTTCTTAAGACTTACCAGGTAACCACCATCAACTGATTAGAGTGGGCTAATGGGGTACTTACTTGCCACCCAACAAAGACTCTAAACTTGACCAAGATTAAGCAAGCTCCTTGGAGCCCTTTTTGAAAACTATGCTCATCCTTGGGCTCTGTTCTTAGCCTAGCAAACCTAGTTTTAGCAAGAATCTTGCAAAGATAGTTTACGGAGAGTCCCTCCATTTTTGATATCTGATCAAGTTCCTCATCCCCACCTTTGATGTCCTTGACCTGCCTTTAGCAAGAGTTCTGTTACATCAGTTTAGCAAGAATCCCCTTACTGTTGATGTTCCCTCTTAATAATTTTCTACCTACTGCCCCTTCATACTCTGCTAGTTGCCTATAAATTCCCAGCTGCTTTTGCTGCATTTAGAGTTGAGCTCAGCTTTATTGTAGCCTCTCTCCCTTATTATAATAATACTGAATAAAATCTGTCTTTGCCTCCTTTCACTGGTGTCCAGACCTGTATCTCTATAATACATCTTAGCCAGGGCTGAATAAAAACTCTGTTTTAGGATACTTGTGTTGTCCATTATCTGATACTGTTAGCCAGACTAGAAAGTGCGCTCTAGACAACATGAGGACAGAAACTGAACTTCAGGGACTCTTATCCCTCATAGCCCAAGCCTACAATGAGCAAAGTCCTCTATATTCATTTTTAAAAATACCAGTTACAATCAGAAGAGAATTAAAATTGGTGGAAAGTGCATTGATAGTTCAGATGATCCCATAAAGAAGTAAATACTTTCGTTATACTTAGAGAAGTCACCAATGGCCTGCTAATTTCTAAATTCAATGACTCATGTTCCACTTTAGGCATTATCTGATTTTCACCACCATCGCCAAATGCCTGAATTTTGTTTCCCTGGTAAGTTCCAAAATTATTTTTTCTGAGCACCAATTAAATCCTACTTTGGATTATATTCGTGTGACCTACTTACTTCTCAGAGACTCTGACTAGTATCGTAGCATAACTTGCATAAAAGGAAAACAACTAGAGTTCCTTAAATGATGAAAATTCTATTTGGAAAATATAAGCAGAAGAAAAAGGAGGTGGGGGAAGACTTTATAAGGATCCCAAAGGAATCTCATTAGCTCAAAGCCAAATGGCATTTAACTTTCTGGAAAAGCTGCTGTGATGTGCTGGGTGGCAATTCAGTTTCTTTTTTTTTTTTTCTTCTATTTTTTTTTATTGTTACTTAAATTTTTTTTTCCAGTGTTCCAAGATTCATTCCCCATTCCCCACACCCAGTGCTCCATGCAGTAGGTACCCCCAGTACCCACCACCAGGCTCTCTCATCCCTCCACCCCCATCCCTCCAAGTCCCTCAGTTTCTTTCTGTGTCCAAAGTCTCTGTTGTTTCGTTTCTCTCCCTGGTTTACCCTACCATTTACTTTCCTTCTCCCACTGTCCTCCAGGTTACCCCTCATGCACCGCAAGTAAGTGGAACCATGCAATACTTGATTTTCTCTACTTGGCTTATTTCACTCAGCATAATCTCTTCCAGTCTAGTCCATGTTGCTACAAAAGTTGGATATTCATCCTTTCTGATGGAGGCGTAGTATTCCATTGTATATATGTACCACATCTTCTTTATCCATTCATCTGTGGAGGGGCACCTTGGCTCTTTCCACAGTTTGGCGATTGTGGCCATTGCTGCGATGAACATTGGGGGTACATATGCCCCTTCTTTTCACTACATCTGTATCTTTGGAGTAAATGCCCAGTAGTGCAGGCAATTCAGTTTCTATACTGCACGTCCTCCGATTTCCCCCCTGTAATAGTTACATAAATTTTAAAGAACAAAAAGGAAAGTTATTTCCCCCTTTCTAAGTCAAAGATAAATAAATACCAGGGTGTTTTGGAATTCATTTCAAAGTGTGGGGTGGATTTTGCCAGTAGGTACTTCTGCATTTGAATCAGGCATTTCCTTAGAATTTTTATTTTTAAATCAGATGAAATCACAATGCTTTGATTTCTGAAGGATAGGGGAGAATTAGTACCATTCTCTGGTGAGCTGTCTGGAAAGTGTTTCTGATAGATTTGTTTCAAGCTGACATTCCTGAGAATAACCTGCAGCTAGGGAAGAAAGCTATACTTCTGATATGCCACAGTAGATGTTTCTGATTAAGGGTAAGTGAGCTAGCCAAGTATGGAGGGTACCTGCTAGAGAGTGTGCTAGTGGTTCCATAGCTGAAAACCATTTGCTCATTGGAGGAGGTGATTGTTCTAGGCCTGCATAGCCATGTGCCCACAGACACATGTAGGATGCTCTCCTCAACCTACACACTCTTCAGAATGGCTGGCTGACCCTGCCGTCTGCCTCCAGCATCATCCCAAGCTACCATGGCACCCAACATTGGAATACCTTCACTGGGCTCAGTGCCTGGCACACAGTAGACGGACAGCACTTAATAAGTAAGTCAGCGCTTAATCAGCTTTCAGGCCTGACCTTAAGTCATGCCACCCTCCAGATGTCTCCAACTTTTGTGCTGGAAATATTTCTATTCTGGGTTTCATTTCCTCTGCCAGGCAGCAAGGAGTGATAAATTAATTCCAGCTAGCTAATTCTAGCTTGTTAATTTGTTACTCTTTTCAGCTACCCTAAAGTGCTCATTTAGTTCAAGCCTCTAGGATATTTGCCGGTCAGTGGGAGAAATATTTTGGGTCTGGAGGGCCTGTTTATGCCCCTGAGAAGTCACCCCAGAAGTAGTGCTCTTGAGGGCAGCAGCTGCAGAAAGTTGTCTTTGGTAGATAGGAGTCAGCTACTCCTGATGCAACAGCAGAATACTGTCCAGAGGGGAAAAATATTTACAGTAGTCCAGGTTCTAAAAAGAACAGCTATTTGAGGAGGCAAAAACTGTCTTGGTGTGTCCATAGTAAAGTATGGAAAGAACTCATTGGAAGGTCCTCTGCTTTGCAGCTCCCATCCTTTACAAAATAGACATCTTTTAACTCTGCATACTCAATACTTTGTGGGTTCAGGATCTAGAGTAGCTGATAGGGGGAGGCAGTTCGGTGATTCTGTAATTCTGTAAAAATATTAGAAAATGCACTGAATATAAAATTATTCTAGAGTGTCTAATGTGGTGAGGTGTTGGGTAAACTAGGGTAGAATGCTATCCTATTTCGTGTGTGTGTGTGTGTGTGTGTGTGTGTGTGTGTGTGTACATGTTAAGGGCATAGCAACACACCCAGAAATTCAGCTTCCTGCCCCCTTAAGGAATAGAGCTATTTTTAAAAAAATGAACTGACTATATTTCCTGTGCTGTACTTTTCACCTTCATGATTTCTTTTCTTTTATTGTGACTCATTTATAACTGAAGGTTTGTACCTCTTAATCCTCTTCACCTATTTCACCTGTACCCCCAACCCCCTCCCTTCTGGCATCCCCCAGTTTGTTCTCTGTATTTATGAGTCTGTTTCTGCTTTGTTTGTTCATTTGTTTTTTAGATCCCGCATATTAGTGAAGTCATACAACATTTCTCTCTCTCTGACTTATGCCACTCAGCATAATACTCTCTAATTCCATCCATGTTTTTGTGAATGCCAAGATTCCATTCTCTTTGTGACTAGGTAATCTTCTATTGTATATACACCACCTCTTCTTTATCCATTCATCTATTGATGAACACTTGGGTTGCTTCCATATCTTGGTTATTGTAAAGAATCCTGCAATAAACATAGGGATGCATTTTATCTCTTTGAATTAGTGGGGGAACAGAGCTTCTTGATGATGGTATAGATGATACAAGGAGGTATATTTCACACTTTTTAAATTAAGAGATATTGGTACAAATTCATTCAAATGAATTAACGTTTTCATCTGATTCATCTGGTGGTAACAAAGTCAATGTAAATTTAACCCAAATTCACTAAAAAAAACAGGCTACCATCACATTTTTCCCACTAATATGCAATGAGAATTATCACATTTTTCTTTTTTTAATGGAAATATATACTTGAATTTGATTTGCCATTCTTTTTTTTTTTTAAGATTTTATTTATTTATTTGACAGAGAGAGAGATCACAAGCAGGCAGAGAGGCAAGCAGAGAGAGAGGAGGAAGCAGGCTCCCCCCTGAGCAGAGAGCCCGATGCGGGCCTCAATCCTAGGACCCTGAGATCATGACCTGAGCTGAAGACAGAGGTTTTAACCCACTGAGCCACCCAGGCGCCCTTGATTTGCCGTTCTAAGTGGCATTGATGGGCTACTGAATGCAATTTAACAGCAATGAACTTAAACAGAAAAAAGGAAAGAGGTGAGAGATGGGACTTATCAAGATATTCTTCTAGTTTTCTTTTTTTCCTTAGAAAAGCTAAAAAAACACTCCATAGGGAATAAATTTAAGTAATGACCTTGCTAGAGATCATTGTGGACATAAATTTCTCCTAAGACAATAGAGATGTTATTATATATGTAATGTCTATGTCTCTATCAGGAAAGAACAATTATAAGCAAATATAAATAGCCTGTGTATATTGTGAATTTAAGATTATTGATTTGTTAGTATGAGAAAGACTGTATGACTTTTGCAGGAAAATTAATTTAACATTCAGCTCAAGTAAAAAAATTTTTTAAAAAGGAAAAAATTAAAATTTTAAAGTTGAAAAATTAGAAAACTGAAAATCATAAAATACATAGAACCAAATGCTGATTATTTTTTAATGTTTTCAAATTAAATTTCTAGAAACCTTATTTAAAAAATAGGAAAACAAAAGCAAACAAAATTAGAGGTGAATATGAGAACACAACCAACCAAAAGACAACAAAGAATTAATAAGCACATATTCTGTGACTAAATTATCATGCCCTAGGCAACTCTGTAGGCTCATGCTAAAGAAAGAATAAAAACACAAGCTGATCTGTTAAACCACTGGTCTGGTAACCTGACATAAGCCATGCCACGATTCCCTCCAAGGAGAAGAATCCTTGAATATGACAAATAAACAAAGGCACATTAAGTTTCCATACTCCTCTGCAAGAACAGAAGCTTCAAAAAAAAATGACCTCTGATATTTTACACTTTATAAGACATTTTTGCGTGTTTTATATATTTTTTAAAAAGAAGTAGATATTATTATCATAATCCCATTTTACAGTAATGGAAATGCTCAAATAAAATATGAAGAAACTGAATCTATTAGCAGAATTAAACATGAGACAGGATGTAAACTCCCCAAGGACACTTGTCTGGTAAATGGTAAATACACTTGTGTCAAAGTCCATGCTCTTTGCTCTTTCAGATACACGTTATCCCTCCTGGAATAGCTATTCCTCCTGTGCTTTATTGTCGCGTGGAGAACACTTTTAAAATCTTTAGTTATAATGACTTTTTCACTAACAGTAAAGAATGAGAATAGCCAAAACTCAGGCACATTATTTGTACCTGGAGGAAGAAAAAAGTTATTTCCAGAAACTATATAATACAGATTTGTAGCAGCATACTCTTTAAAATGGGTAGCGCCCCAAAAAACCACCAGTCAGGCTGATTGATAACAAGTTTTAAGGAAATTCTTAAGGAGACCTGGCAAAGATTTGATTCTGAGTGTCAGCATTTAAAGTTCTTAGGAGATTGTGGAAGGATTAAGAAACTAATAGGCATTTGTTGTGGTGATCACAAGACCCATAAATTGCCGATTTTTTTTTTTTTAACTATCCGTTGGTCTAGAAAGATAAAACAACAGCGTTTTGATGGTTTTGAGCCTCATTAGCAAAGGAGAGTGTTAAACCGGTGGCCTGAAGAAAACACTTAGCCAAGGGGAAGAACAGTGTTACATTTCCACTGCAGCTGTGAGCAAAACATTGGAGGATACATCACTGACAAGCTCGTGTGAGACAAGAAAGCCTTCAAAGACTAGACCCAAACGTCCAGATTTGCAAGTGCCGCCAGTGCTGGGGACTAGAGAATCATCAATCACGAGGGGTCATGGCCAGCCAGCCCACTGAAGCCAAATGGGAAGGCGAGGACTTACTGTTTGGGCGGAGAGAGGGGGAATTGTTGCAGAAACTAATGTGAGTGCACTACAGGATTGGAATGTTTCTGAAGTATGTATTGCATCTGTAAATTCATTTGACATAATGACAAACAAAGCAAATGAGCAAAAGGCTTCACCAAGTGCCGATTAATTAGGGGGGGGGGCAGGGAACTTATCTTTGAATTGACATCTTCCTTTGATAGAATTTTCAGGATGTTATACAAGAGAGAAAAATTGTGCTGGCTGTCAAATGCTTTTCTCAATATAGCTCCAAGTGCTGAGCCAGTGGCAGGGTTCAATTGAGTCAAGCCATTCAGCAAGTGAATAGTTCTTAACTTCCTAGGCCAGGGGAAACGTTTATTTTCTATCAGTGAAGATAAGGAGAATGATGAACACGATGGAAGCTGTAGCCAAGACTGAACAGTGAGCATATTACTGACAGGACGGGAGTGAGGCCAAACATTACTATTCCTGAAAGGGGATGCAACCAAAGTTCTTCTTCTAGTTTGGTACCTTATAGTGAGGAGTGTTCTAGCTACCATTCTGTCACTTCGTCTCCATGGCCTAATGTGTCCATATCAGTCACTTCAGCTGTCAATAGCAAAACCTTGTTTCTTTGGGGGCGTGACAAGCAAGATTTATAAGCATGCTTTCTCCTTAATTGAGCTTCCCAACTTTTCCTGGATTCCATTGACCCACTTCCTTCTGCACCTTTCATCTTTATGTTGGATACATTTCCACTTGGATAAAATAAGCTAAATCATTCTCCAGGCTGGTTTCTATTATGGAAGACACATCAAGAAGTTTCTACTATAGAGGACACATCTTTCCATTGGATGTTTAATTCTGCAAATAGATTCAGTTTCTTCACATTTTATTTTTTTTATTTCAGACAGATTTTCTCCAAAACCATAAGAAAAATAATGCCAAAAGCAAATATACAGGCTAATAATCTGAGTGGTTTAGTTAAAATTTTCTGTAACACATAAACCCTAAAAATTCATTCAAGTAGAAAACCCTGATAGACTTGTAATGATGAAGGAGTTTAAGAACATTATTAAAGAAAGCACAAGCAAGAGTCCTGGGATCAGAGGTTTTCATGCCAGTTCCTTTCAAAATTCAGATAATTCCCTTTAAAATCTAACTAGGTAAAGAAAAAAAGCCCAGATGATCTCATAAAGTAGAATAATCTCTATTTTAATAGAAGGAAAGGTACAGGCCAATCTCATTTGTTAAAATACATAAAATTCCAAATAAATCACTAGAAAATAATAATCTGCCATAATTAAGATCTTATCAGGGAAGAAAAGAATGGATTAATATTAGGCAAGCTAATTAAGTGAAACATCAACTTTGATAAATCAAATAAGAAAAAATGAACTGTCTCAGTAGATATTTAAAAGGCAATTAATATAATTGTTACCATTACTGATTGAATGAAATTATTTTAAATTTAATTTTGGAAGTGTGTCAGCTATCTTGCTGCAGACAAGCCACTCCAAAATTAATAGTTTAAAACAATAAACATGTATTATCTCACAAAGGTTTTGCAGGTCAGGAATTTAGGAGTGGTTGAGTTGGAGGATTCTGGCTCAGGGCTTTTCATGACGTCACAGTCCAGATATCAGCCAGGGCTATAGTCATCTGAAGGCTAGATTGGGGCCAGAGTATCTACTTCTGTGATGGCTTACTCACATGCCTCAGAAATCAGTGCTGTTGACAGGAGACCTTAGCTTCTCATGACTCTAGTACTGCTTGGGCGTTCTCACTACACAGCAGCTGGCTTCCCTCAGAGTGGGTGATCTGGGAAAAACTACCAGGCAAAAGCCTCAAAGCCTTTTGGGAACCCAGAAGTCACAAAATATCATTTCTATAATATCCCTCTTAGTTACCTAGGTCAGTCTTTTTCAAAATGAGAGGAGACTATGCAGAGGTATGAATTCCAGAAGGCAAGAATCGTTAGGGGAATCTTAGAGACTGGCTGTCCCAGATAGTTCTACATAAGACAACATAAAGAATATCTACTTTAAACCATAGATAACATCAAAGTTAAAATGGGAATGCTAGAAGTTCCAGTAAATCTTAGAATAAAACCAAGCTGTCTGTTAGAGTCTTACTGTCTAGCATTCTACCAGAGGTTTTAAGTAATGTAAGACACATAAAAGAAATAAGAGGTAAATTTATTGAAAGAGATACTTTTCAATTATTCTCAAATCATACAGTTATCTAAAGAGAAAACTCATTTATGCCAACAATAACTAATTAGAAAATGACTTTTACCATGGCACCAATAATCATCAAGCAGCCAGAAATTTCCTAAACAATTAGAAAACTATACTTTGCTGAGAGACATGAGCAACTAAAAACTACAGAAGTGCACCATGTTCTCTGATTGGCAGAGGTAATAATTAAAGCATTCATTGTTTCCAAAAATAATTTATTAGTCTATCGAGGGAGCCATCCTAACAAGGTTTTTAAACATTGCTGATCACTTTAAGTAGTACTAGCCTACAAATAGGTAAAATAGCTCCGTGTGTGTATGTATATCTATGGGCGTTATTTTTTTTCCAAGTTTTCATTTTATTTTCTAGTTAGTTATTGTATAGTATAATATTGGTTTCAGGAGTAGAATTTAGTGATTTATCACTTATGTGTAACACCCAGTGCTCATCAGAAACGCCCTCTTTAATCCCCATCATCCATTTAGCCCATCCCCTACCAACCTTCAGTTTGTTCTCTGTAGTTAAAAGTCTCTTATGGTTTGCCTCCCTCTTTTTTTGTCTCCCTTCCCTTGTGTTCATCATTCCTGTTTATTAAGTTCTACATATGACTGAAATCATATGGTATTTTTCTTTCTCTGACTGGCTTGTGTCCATATCAGTTAGCACGATACACTCTAATTCTATCCACATCATCGCAAATGTCAAGATTTCATTCTTTTTGATGGCTGAGTGATATTCCATTGTAGTTCTATACCACATCCATTCGGTCAATGGACATTTTGGGCTGAGACAAGTATAGAAAAGGAAAAGGCAGGTTAGGGAAGTCATCTCGTCAGATATTAAAATACATCTTATAAATATGATTACCAAGCTTGATACTGATACAAAAATAAAGGTAGAAAAATCAGTGTCACAAAATAGTCCAGGAATAGTCTGACACATATGAACTTAAAATAATACTTTAAATTTTCAGTATAACTTCCAGTGTAAGAATATCACAATTAGAGAGGAAATAAAAGCTTTTTAAAAATGTGATACAGTAGTCCTGTCTTATCCATGGTTAGACTTTCCATAGTTTCAGTTACCTGTGGTCAATTGCAGTCTAGAAGCAGAAAATCCTCATCCAGACATCTCCTCAGAAGGTCAGTAGCAGAGGCACCTGGGTGGCTCAGTTTGTTAAGCCTCCAGCTATTGATTTCTGCTCAAGTATTGATCTCAGGGTCCCGGGATTGAGCCTTGCATGGTAGGGCTTTGTGCTCTGCAGGGAGTCTTGCTTAAGGATTCTTTTTCTCTCTCCCTCTGCCCCCCCCACATGTGTGTGTGCTTGTGTGTGTTTGTGTACACATGTGCACTTGCTCTCTCTCAAATAAATCTTTTTTTAAAAAAATATTTTATTTATATGACAGAGAGAAACACAGCCAGAGAGGGAGAAGCAGGCTTCCTGCCGATCCGGCAGCCCGATGTGGGGCTCGATTCCCGGTCTCCGGGATCATGACCTGAGCCGAAGGCAGTTGCTTAACCAACTGAGCCACCCAGGCGCCCCTCTCAAATAAATCTTAAAAAAAAAAAAAAAAGATCCGTAGTAACCCTAATGCTGTGTTACACTGCTCACATCATTAGCCTCACTTCTTCCCATCATGTAGGCATTTTATCATCTTATATCGTCCCAAGAGGAAGGGTGAGTACAGTACAATTAGATATTTTGAGAATGAGAGGGAGAGACCATATTCACAGAACAGTTATTATAGTATATTACAATTGTTTTATTATTAGTTGTTAATCTCTTACTGTGCCTCCTTTATAAATGAAATCTTATCATAAGTATGTATACATGAGAAAAACCATAGAATATCTAGGGTTTGGTCCTCATCCACTTTTTCAGACATCCACTGTGGTGGGTCTTAGAATGTACCCCTTGTAGTAAAGGGGGGACTGCTGAACGGGGTTAATTGGTTAGAGATGTGAACAATTGAGCTAAATTGGGAACACTGAGTACTAGGAATGAAATGGCTCCATTCTGGGACTTTGATAAGATCAAATTTCAAAAGCTACATCTCCACTTTCACATCTTTCCAAATTCCGACTCACTCTTCTTTTTTTTCATTATGTTCATTTAGCCAACATACAGTACACAGACCTACTCTTTCAAATAAATGGAAAGTGAATATGCCTGATGTCAGGTTTTCTCCACTATCTCCACTATTTTCAAAATCTCTCCTTATGAAGCAACTGCAATTTTGATCAAGTTTACAGGAAAACTCTTTATCTTTTTGGTGGGACCTGACCCCAGAAAATGAGACAGTTTGTTTTAATCTCATCAGCATCACTTTTTAAGGTCCAGAAATCCAATTCAGGCTTGAAAACTTTTGCAGAGTTTGAATTTCCTCACTCACCATATGAAACATTTTCCTTGTTTTGTCTCTGCTTCATCCTACCAAAGTGGTTTAACAAGAGAGTGGGGTGAGGCTGGGAATGGAGTAGATTTCAGGTTTACTTTGATTGATTTTTTTTCCCCAGTCCTTTGAAACATCTACTGCCCGAAGACTCAGAAAGTGTGTGCGTGTGTGTGTAGACTTAACATCTAAGCATAAGAAAATGGGACATGTTAATGGTCTTGAAAGTAAGACGCATCATGAGGAAAGAGTTCCCGCCTGGGGCTTTCCCTTCCTTTATAGAAACCTCTCACCCTGTATCACATCAAAAGATTATAGTAGATGTGAACCCCAAACAGAAATATACCGTGACAAGTTTATGGATTGATCTGACTTGAATGGATTATTCTGGTTTTGTGGTTGGTAATGCTGAGTGAGATTCATGTGATTCCAGATGCCTGAGCAGTTAATGCAACTCCCATTTTCACCCCAGATCTTGGCTCCTCTTTCATTCTTTGTCTTTCTGTCTTCATTTTACACCAGGGTCATGAAGGGATTTTCTCAAAAATGCAGAAGACTGGGCCCCCAGTATGAAGCTAACAAGCTAACAGGCTTCCCCAAGAGAGTCTAATGTGAAACAAGGTTGAAAATTACTGTTTTGGGACACTGGGTGGCTCAGTCGGTTGAGCATCCGCCTTCAGCTCAAGCCATGATCCCAGGGTCCTGGGATCAAGTTCTGCATCAGTCTCCTTGCTCACTGGGGAATCTGCTTCTCCCTCTGCCTGCTGCCCACCCCTGCTCTGGCTCGCTCTCTCTCTCTCTCTCTTTCTCGACAAATAAATAAATAAAATCTTAAAAAAAAAAAAAAGGAATAACAAAAGAAAGGAAAGGAAACCACTGTTCTAAGTCTTTGTCTGTTAGAACTCTCCCTGGAATTTTTTTCCCAATTATTATGCCACCAATGTCTCTGATTTTATAATAATAAAGTTAGGAAAGTACATATTTGTAAAATATTTTTTTTCTTTCACAAGTGTTGTTGGAATTTACCTCTCCTGTATAATGTTCTGGCATACCATATGCTCATATTCATAAAGTTGTTGCAGTTTTTGGTAAGTGAATTATTCTCACCAGAATCCATACTCACTGTAAAAGCTCAATACCAAATGGCTAGTACTTATATACAATTTATTACGTGTGCTACACTGTCTAGATAGTTTGTGTATCTCATTCAATCCTCACAATATCCTGTGATTTAAGTAAAATTATCATCTCATTTCAAATGAGAAACTCAGGCTATAGGGAAATTACATAATTTACCCAAGGTCATGCAGCAGAGCCATATTTGTGCCTAAGTCTTCCAGTTCTTATCTCCTATGCTATTCTGTCTCTCCTGCTTCATATTTTATGTCTTTATTTAAATTTTTTCAAAGCATAAAATGCAACAGAATAAAAATCTTCACTAGTGAAGACAGACTGAGAGTACGTTTCATCTTCTTGACTTGTAAACAAACTGTATCATGGCTTGTTCTTTTCCAATACATAGGGAAATTAAGATTAAATTAAGATTAAAATCACACAGGTAGAAAAAGAAACTTATTGTGGATCACTTGAGCCTTTGGCAAAGATTAAAAGTCCCTCAAAACTTCTTCTAACAATCCTACACCATAACTAGATACTTTTTTAAGTATCAGATTTTTCTAATCACTTATTGAAGTCCCTTCCTCCTATGTGTAGAGGAAGGAATGAAGGAAGGAAGGAAGGAGGAAGGAAGGAAGGAAGGAAGGAAAGAAGGAAGGAAGGAAAGAAGGCAGGAAGAGGGAGAGAGAAAAGGGGGAGGGATGGAGGGAGGAAGGAAGGCCCAAAGCCAAATAGACATAAAAACCTGCGTTGGGGGCACCTGGGTTGCTCAGTTGTTAAGACTCTGCTTTTGGCTCAGGTCATGATCCTAGTCTGGGATGGAGCCCCACATCAGGCTCCCTGCTTGGCGGGAGGCCTGCTTTTCCCTCTCCCACTTCCCCTGTTTGTGTTCCCTCTCTCTCCCTGTCTCCCTCTGTCAAACAAATAAATAAAATCGTAAAAGAAAAAAAAAAAAACAAAAAAACCCTGCATTGACTCCCTTTACTCCATAAGCATTTATTCAGTACCAAGTACAGGTGGCATGATAGGTATTTCCAGGAACACAAACATGTGGGAAACATCTCTGATAACGACACTCTGAAATCCTAATTGATCTGAAGAGTGACTCAGAGTCTGCAAAAGGACTGTCTCAGTGTCTTGTGTAAAACCACAGGGTGAGGCACTTGTCACTGATTGCTGGCAGCTCTCTGAGCTACTTGGTTTTATAGAGAGTGAGATGGGGTAGAACCCCTCCCAAGGAGGGCTGAGATGGGGTAGAACCCCTCCCAAGGAGGGCTCGGTGAGGCCCATGAGAAAGATGGTGCTGGAACTGAAGTTGGAGAAAATGAAAACTCATCAAATTTCTTCCAGGCAGAGCCTAAAACTATTCCCATTAACTTTTAATTAAATTGATGCCTCCAGATAAATAATCTATACTCTACTCTTCATTAGAAATGAGACCAAAATTCTTCTTGTAGTTAGTGATGAATGCTTATACTTGACTATTTCATTAGGGCAGTTGTACTCATTAAATTTTCTTTATTCCAACAACTATACCTGTTGGATACCCTGCTGCTTTAGGTTAAATCATTGGTGATACTCAAGTCACATTTGACAGCTGAAGAGAAAAAGAATAGTATCCTGAGACTTAGCTTTGCTTAAACATAAACAGAAGTCTACAGTTAATATCGCCATGAAATTTTTCTTTCATTCATTTATTTGTGGAATATTTGTTCCATGAGACTGGTACACTGGATACATTTTCAAATTTTCCTTTGCCTTGTACTATTTGCATTTTTAAAACAATTTTCATGTAAATATAAGTAAAGCCTATTTTTCCTATAAATGAGAAGCTGCTGTGTTTCCTAATCCTACCTTAATTAAGGACTGAAACTATAACTTGAATTATAAGATCATAAAATGAGAAATAACCTTTTAGCAATTTAATGTATACAAAATAATGAGCGAATGTTTTATGCTTTTTTGTAAGTGACCCCAGAAACCCACTTAAATCAACATGGAAAATGTTTCCCTGAATTTCTGATTAATGTTGCACTTATCTCTGGAGACAAAGATACTAGCGATTAATAAAACAGACAGCATAGTCGTATTTTTTTAAAGTTCTGGCATCTTAGCATTTTCAAATCCTGAAATTAATCTGAGGATTAATGATGAAGAAGGTTTGAGGCGGTTTGAGCTTGCACATTTTGTGGGATAGAATTAAAGAGAGGAACTAATCTCCAAAGTGACAGAAAGGAGTCAGAGACAGAGAGATCATAAATTCACTGAAGCCTACATACTTGGTTTGCAGAATGGTCTGACATCTGGGATTTCCTTGCCTTTGGCCTGGATTTATTGGTTTATTGCAGTTTCACAGTTGGGGTGTAAATTATGTCACAATCACTTGGACAATACAAGTTATATGTTTTGTATTCATTCTTCCAGCTTCCCATAACACTGCAAACCCTATCACAGCTGTCACTGTCCTGTCTACCAGCAGAAGCCTGTTGGCATCAAGACACCTGACATCACACGTTGTCGTCATATCTCGTATACTCTGTGACTGTAGAAGCTACAAAGATAAAATAATAATGAACTGTAATCTTCGCTTTTTCTATAGAAGGTATATAATGCACAAGTCCTGTGGGAAATAGCTTGGTTCTTTCAAGCTTATAAGAATGCATGAGTCTGATAGTTACTGAAATGGGAAGTGAATTTCTTTAAAGGAGTTTCTATTACAAAGTGGGATGGAGACTTCCTTCAGACCGAAAATGGCTTAAGCTAGAGCTGGATCTATTAAATGGTGTATTTTTAGGGGGGAAGACTTTTCAAAGGTATAATGCTACATTGAGCTGGGACTGAAAATGTGGAAAAAATCTAAAGATCCTTTGATTACACTGCAATCCCACAATTTTGTCTGGTCACACATTACTCATACCCAGTTGGGGCCACTATTTCCTTCCTGCCTCTGGTTTCTCTTTTTTTTTTTTTTTTTAATTTTTTTTTTAAATTTTTATTTATTTATTTATTTGTTTTGCCTCTCGTTTCTCATTTACATGTCCATCCTGTAGCCTGCTTTCAGGCAAATATTTCTAAAATGCCATTTGTTGGGGTGGCTGGCTGGCTCAGTTCAAAGAGCCTGCAACTCTTGATCTTGGGTTGTGAGTTTAAGCCCCACATTGGGCATAGAGTTTACTTAAAATAAAATGACATTTATTCTATTTCCTTCATGTGACCCAATAATATACATTGTCCCTAGCCTGGTCTTTCAAAGTTCTCCATTATCTTCCCTGCCCCTACAAACAACAGAAGCTCAGAACTTGCCCCTTAAGGAAAAAACCATCTACTCAGGTCAACTCATTCATTTTGTAGTGAATATGGTGCTTCTTGCCACACCTAATTTCTCCATTTGTGCCCGTGGGTGTGCTGTTTCGTCAACCTGAGAGGTCTACACCATCCTCCAGCCCCCTTTCTGGGCCGAGCCCTCCTTCAGCCACAGTTCATCCTCTCTGGATGCTTGTGCCTCAGCTGATCTGATCTTTTCTTTTTCTGAACTCCCATGGCCTTTACAGCCCACTCCTGAGCATCCTGTCTTCTTAATGCTTCATGTGACTCAGTCATGCGTTACCTCCTAAAGAGCGGGGCCTGTCTCTGACATGTCTCTTGGTTTTCTCACAGTACAGGTGCGATGCTGAGAACAGAGAAGATGTACAACACCTGTTGACTAATACCCTTATAAATAAATCATTTCCTTTATGCAGTGAGCCTATTAGTTTTGAAACTTTATGTTCTATGAATAATTCAATAATTTCTAATTCTATATATGCTGTCTCTATAAAAATCTTTCTGCAGATGAAAGACAGCCTGAATTTGTAAGGATGGCACAGGCACTATCATATGCTGTCCCCAAATCCTCCAGGTTTGTAGAACCACTTTCCCTTCAACACTTATATTCAGATAGCTTGGCACTTGTCCCACAGATGATGGGAAACAGAGCATTGCCACCAGTGTTTCCAGGGATTCTAAAGGAGATTGCATTTCTTTGGGTCATGCCTTACTTCTTGCCTCTGTAGAATTCTCCATTTCATTTGTTTCTCTCTTATGATTGCTATTTGCTTTCATCTCATATTAATATAAATAAGCATAGTTTTTCATCCTTGATTCCCCCAAATACACCTTATACAAAACAGTTCTCTGTAGAAATATTTCATTCTGGGGCGCCTGGGTGGCTCAGTTGGTTAAGCGACTGCCTTCGGCTCAGGTCATGATCCCGGAGACCCGGGATCGAGCCCCACATCGGGCTCCTTGCTCGGCGGGAAGCCTGCTTCTCCCTCTCCCACTCCCCCTGCTTGTGTTCCCTCTCTGGCTGTGTTTCTCTCTGTCAAATAAATAAAATCTTTAAAAAAAATATTTCATTCAAAAGTTTGTAGAGGGAAAATGGGAGAATACTGCAAAGGATAGGAGAAAATTTGCAGCTGATTCTTAGAGCTACCGCTCAGCCATTGCCAGCATTCTCACCATTCTCACCTCAGAGGGGTTCTTGCGGGCTGACTTGCATCCTGAGTCCTCTGTCCACCCTCCAGCTTGCTTTCCATTCTTCCATTTCTTTCTTCCTTCTCAGACTGCTCCTAGTACTTAAAAAAACCCACACCATCTCTCCACCTCCACTTATTTTTTTTTCTCCCAACCTATTTAGATCACCTTCCTCTTCACAGTGGAGAAAGTCAAAGGTGCTTAACACTATTCTCTAATGAAAATGAATTCTGCCATTAGCATGAAAATGGTTTTCTCTTACTATGTAAATAATAGAATACGCCTTCATAATTTAAAGGGGAGAATTAATATGCATATTAAGTCATTTTGCTGATTATTTCTTCTGTACTTTCTATTATTTTAGGTGCCCAGAGCTAAAGGGCAATTATTTATTTGCAGTGAGATTAGATTTTTGAGTCAAAAAATTTTCTTATAAGATGTTCAACATTTTCCTCAAGCTTCAGTCTTCTTGCAAATCAACCCAGGGATTTTCTGCAACTTTCAGTTATACCAAGTAATGAAAACTTAACTTTGACATATTTATTGTGGTGTGTATCTGGGAATGGCTCCTGATAATGGGGTTTGTTTTCTCTTGATCCACCCAAGTCATTAGGGAGATAGATAATTCTTCATCTTATAATCCTTCACCTTGCAGATGTTTCTTTGACTGATTAGAAAGCCTGAAAATATTTCTTGGTGATTAGATGGAAGGGTAAAAAGGGAAAAGATATTCTTCACTGTTAATCAAGAGGGATGGTAGAACCGTTGAAGCTTAAGGTGCAGGGTGACAACCTCAGCCACCATACACTTTGAAAAGAGCTGAGAAGCCAAATCAATAGTAGAAGGGCTTGATAATGTTACCTGGAATTAATTAATATCAGCTAGATATTAAGTGGAAGATTCCAGAGCTGGAAACAAGAATCAAGCTGGAACATTCAACAGAGGTATAGAGGTGGAAATAGGAAATAAAACCTCACTAATATTTAAAGGGCCCAGAACCAGGGTACAAATGTAGGCCCTCACGTGTCTAAATACTTAAAAGTTGTAATAAATCCCTTGTAAAAACTATTAAGTGAAAGATGTTTTATCCTCCTGCCTTGACAAATGTACCTTCTTAAAAACTTGGAAGGCCATATTTGAATTCAAAATTCTCAAACTCCTCAGAGTTCTATACTTCTACACGGCAACATAGACAGAGAGCTGTTCCAGCTCTTGGCTCCCTAGCGCTTCTCTCTCCTTATCCCCAGCTCAATTCAGCAGAGTGAAGGGATATGCACACATGCCTGAGGTCAACCCAGCTTTTATATCCAGATGTCATCCACACCCTTGTAGCCAGCCATTCCTCAGCCTACTGGGCCTATGGTTCTATAACAAGATAGTGTCTGACTCAGAAAGACAGGCCCAGGGGTGGAGCACACACGTTCTTTGAAAGTGGGCTTTAGTCTGTTTGGACAGGTGATTCTGAGGTGTTGTGTACCTGGGGCATGTTGTAGAAGGAGTTTGTGTTTTCTTAACTCTGAGCGCTCCTTATCCTATGGAATGAAAGATAGCCTGAGGAAGTTAAGAACAGGGGTACCAGGCCCAGGAGTAGGATCCCTCTTGCCCAAATATAATGGCAATATTGGCAAGAGGAATGCCCACCCCCCCAACCAGGAGAACTAGGAAAGCCTAGCTGAGTCACAGGAACTAAATATCAAAGTGTAGGGAAGAGGTCCCAGGTGAATCAACCAGAGCGTTCTTAAATCCCTAGTGTCTACCTAAAATTCGTTCCACCCACATATACTCCAGTTACATTTTAATATGGATGAGTATCATCGCTTTTGGAATCCATCACTCATTCCTTATCCTCCAACCCTCTCTTTCTTGCAAGGTCCTCACCAAGTTCCCCACTGAAATAGTGTATTTCCCTGTATTTCCTCAAAGCGGTCCTGAGGGACATATGATGGCACCCTGCAGGGGGTGAAAGAATGGTCTCAAAGAAGATAGACGTTGGCCAAGTTGACAACCATAAGAGATCTATGAGACATGTAAGCATTTTCTGGACAGTCTCTGAAATTATCGGGGAGAACTCATAAAATGTCTAATCATCCTGTAGTTACACAAAATGGAACCTCAACGGATGTTATTTTGGCATTAAGGGGAAGAACCACTTCAAACATCGGGGAGCAAAAATACTAAATTGTTGGCAAGAATTTAAAATAACAGGAACCCTTAAACCTCATACCCTGCTGGTGGGAGTATAAATCGGTATGGCCATTTTGGAAACATTTTGTATTATTTAATAAGGTTTTGTGCACAGATTCTCTATAACATAGTCATTCCACTTGTGCTATATATCCTGCAGAAATGCACACGTGTGTACCAAGAACATGTATAAGAATGTCGTAGTAGTAGTATTAGTGTAAGCCTTGAACAGGAAACAACCCTAATATCATTCAGCGTTAGGTCAGAGAAGTACAGTATGCATAATTATCAACAAAATCGTACACAGTAGTGAAAATTACAAATTACTGCAACACACAACATGGGTATATCTCACAAATATGCTATTGAGTGAAAGATATCAGACACAAAAGAACACATATTATAAGATTCAATGCATATATAGTTCAAAAACAAATGAAACTGAATTATATTAAGCAGATGTCAAGATAGTGATTACCTTTGGGAAAGAGAGAACAGATACCAAGTGGGAAGGACATAAGAATGATTGGCTATGCTCTATTTCTTGGTGAACACACAGATGTTTCCTGTGTGATAACTCAAAAGAGATGCAGGCTTATATTTTATGTCTTTTTCTATATATATCATACTTCAGTAAAGAGTTAAAAAATTGAGGAATACAAGCTTATACAAAATAGCATTATTTCATGCACATTCTCAGTTTTCCTCCTGAATGTAGCCTGTTTTTCCTCCCTTCCATAGTAGTAGAGAGGAATTTGCTCCGAGGAGCAAGAAATGTCTCTTCTTTTTTCACCCAAATGAGGGTCACATGTTAGAAATGGAAACTTGGAAAATAAACAAAGCAATCTGTGGTGGCTTTTAAAAGTCAAAATCAAACATAATCAGGAAAATTTGGTAAAATCCCATTGCAAAGAAAACTATCTACTTTCCCCTGGATCTTTTGTTTTCAGGGTGTTATCTTTCCTGGTAAATTTGATTTTACTGTTAAAATTTTCAAAACATGAAACTAGATCTCTGGGAAACAGAACAAACAACAAAAATGGGAGACCCAGGCTGCTTCCTCCTATACCTGCCTCCTAGTAACATGGAACTTTGCCAAGGAAAAGTGAACAACTTCAACTTGGATTTGAAATTCATTAAAGGGTCTTCTGAAAATTCAGGATGGATTTCCCCTCTTCCCCCTATAGAATGCACCAGCAACTAGGCTTGTCTGACGGAAACCTCCAAGAGTAGAAAATCAAAGGCCATTGGCCCGTGGAGACTGGAAAAATTCTGAAGGCAGAAAACTGAAACTGGCAATTCTGTTGTCATGTCCAAAGGAAACCCTTTGGAGAGTATCAAGGAAAAGGAGGAGATAGAATTTTAATGATCCCAGGAGAGCCATAATATGTCAAATTGTGTTCCCCATCCACATCCTTGTCTGTGCATGTGAAAGTCCTTTTCCTAAACATAGGGATAGAAATTAAAATGGAAAGAGAAGGCAGCTTTAATAAACTCTGGGATTTGGACTCAGTGCATAGTTAGTGACTATGTGAATTTGCTGATGACCATGCCTGCAAATAAATGGGGAGCACTTGAGTGTTCTAGAGTAAAACATATTTACGTTTACGTTTTCATTGGGTTTTAAACCTTGCTCTGCTGTTCAGTTGTATAACTTTGGTTACTTAATATTTCTAAACCTTAATTTCTTCCATCTGTAAAATAGATATGAGTACTGACCTGATAGGGTAATTATGAGAATTAAGTCCATAAGCTATGTAAGGTCCTCAGCACAGATGCTTGCACATAGCCAATATCTGATATATATTACCTGCTTGCTACATCATGAGATATATAGCACACACACCATTAGACTTAAAAGCAGAATTGGATGTGGGTCAGTGTAAGTGAACAGCACTGAAGTTACTCTGTAGTCCATCTGTTCATAAGACAAGCATTCACTCAACAAAAGAATATTCTCTTCTAACAAAGCACTCAGCAAGCAGCAGCTCTACAATTTCCAGAGGCAGGAGTTGCAACATGCAGAGTTTAGCTCAGTAAATCTTTTTGATACTACTTATCTATGTCTTGGGAAATAAAGGAAAAACTAACAAGAGTGGATAGCAAAGTGTCAGAGTGAGTGGTGGAGTTAGCAAAAGTGTAGTGACTAGGAAAGCTGAAATTAATACTCACAGAGTAACGCAGTGGCCCCTGTTAATCTATTTGTGTGGCTATTTGTGGGGCCTCAGCATCAGGGATGAAGAAGAGAAGCAACAGGCTTTATAGGAAAGGGAAGGCAGAAAAGCAGGAAAGCTTTCCATCCGTTGTATGAGATACTCTTCAAGGGCTTGTATTTTAGGAGTGTATTGGTAAAGAGAGTGGGTGGTAGCATTACAAGGACTTAAAAGGTGGCAAAAGAACTATTTGTGGTACAAACAAGGAGTACACTACACTGCCATATGAAGTTAAGGAGTATTAACAAGTCATAATTGAACTATTAATTATCAATCATATTTGGGAACAGAAAATAAGAACTATAGGGTGGCCGATCATAAGTTGGAGGTGAAATGTGGTGGTTTTTTTTGCCAGGTTTGCATCTAGATGGGTGTCTGGGATGATTTTTTTTTTAAGATTTTATTTATTTTTTTCACAGAGACATAGCTAGATAGGGAACACAGGGGCAGTGGGAGAGGGAGAAGCAGGCTCCTCACTGAGCAGGAAACCTGATGTGATACTTGATCCCAGGACCCTGATATCACTACATGAGTCAAAGGCAAACACTTAACCAGCTGAGCCTCCTAGGCACCCCTGAGATTATTATAATTACAGAGATATCAGGTTCTGGAGTTGAAAGGCAAGTCACTAATTTGAACTAGACTTCCATTCTGCCAAAGAAGCATCCTATAGAATAGCTGTTCTCAAAGCATGGTCCCTGGACCAGCAGCATCAGCATCTCCTGGGAACTTGATAGAAATGCAGAATCTAGGGGTGCCTGGGTGGCTCAGTCATTGACGTCTGCCTTCAGCCAGGTCATGATCCCGCAGTCCTAGGATCGAGCCCCACATCGGGCTCCCTGCTCAGCGGGAAGCCTGCTTCTCCCTCTCTCAGTCCCCCTGATTGTGTTCCCTCTCTGGCTGTGTTTCTGAGTCAAATAAATAAATACAATCTTTTAAAAAAAGAAATGCATATTCTCAGGTCCCACTTTTATAATTATTGAGTTTACATTTATTTTTTAAATCATATGGGAAATAAAAAGAGTTACAAAATGAAAATGTAGGAATAGTAGCTTTTATATTTAATTATGTAGTTACTTTTACTGGAGTTCTTCATTTCTTTGTAAAGCTTCAAGTTCCTTTCGTTTTTACTGAAGGATTTACTTTAACATTTCTGTAGAGCCAGTCTCTTAGCTATGAACTTCCTCAGCTTCTGTTTGTCCAAGAATATCTTAGTTTCTCCTCCATTTTTAAAGGACAGTTTTGACAGAAGATTCTTAGTTTGGAGGTTTTCTTTTTTCTTTTCTTTTTCTTTTCCTTTTTCCTTTTTCCTTTCAGCACTTCAACAATGTTGTCTCCATTCCTCTTTGGCTTCATGGTTTCCGATGAGAAATTTGCTGCATTGAGGTCTGCTTGCCTCCAAAAAGTCTGTCAGGTAGTTTGGAATAGTCTTTGTCTTTGTCTTGCAACAGTTAGATTATAATGTGTCTCAGTGGGGAGGTCTTTACATTTGTCCTTCTGTAGTTTGTCCAGGTTCTTAAATATGTAGATTGATATATTTTATTTTCAGACAATATTCAAATATTCTTTCTGCCCCTTCTCTCCTTTTAGAGTTCCTATTATACCTATGGTGGTATAAGGGATGGTGTCCCACAAGTCTCTTTGGTTCTGTTTCTTTTTCTTCATTCTTTTTCTGCTCCTCACACTGTTGTTTTGCTTTGGTTTTGTTTTTGTTTGTTTTTAAGCTTTCAGCAACATATTCATTTGTAGGTGAAGAACTCCAAGTGAATTTGTGAATTCCTTATACTATTTTATTGAAATCATCATTTCATGCCACAGAAGATGTGATTTGTGTAGTATCTTATTTCTCCACTCTGTATTCTGTGTAATTTGATTTTCCAGGTGCCTGAAGGTCACTACCTTGCTATGAAAACTTGAAATAATTAAGTTTGGTTTTTGTTTATTTATTCAGATTTTTCATTTTTTAGATTTCACATGTAAGTAAAATCATGTAGTATTTTTTGTTCACTGTCTGGCTTATTTCACTTAACATGATACCCTCTAGGTCCATCTACATTGTTGTAAATGGAAAGATCTCATTCTTTTCCATGACTGAGTAGTATTCCACTGTGCGTGTATATAAATGTGTGTGTGTGTGCGCGCGCGCACACCACCTCTTTTTTATCTTCTTCTCTCAGTGGACACTTGGGTTGCTTCTTGTCTTAGCTATTGTAAATAATGATGCAATAAGCATTAAGGTATATGTATTTTTCCAAATTGGTGTTTTTGTTTTCTTTCGGTAAATACCAGCAGTGGAATTACTGGATCATATAGCATTTCTATTTTTATGCTTTTTGAGGAAACTCCATACTGTTTCCACAGTGGCTGCGTCAATTTACATTCCCACCAACAGGGCAGAGGAGTTCTTTTTTCTCCACACTCATACCCACACTTGTTATTTCTTGTCTTTTTTATTTTAGCCATTCTGTTAGGTGTAAAGTGATATCTCATTGTGATTTTTTATTTACATTTCCCTGATGATTAGTGATGCTGAGCATCTTTTCATGTATCTATGGCCATCTGTTTGTCATCTTTGGGAAAATGTCTATGTATTCTGCCCAGTTTTTAATTGAATTGTTTGGGAGTTTTTTGATGTTGCATTGTATAAGTTCTTTTTATATTTTGGATATTTACCCCTTATCAAATATAACATTTGCAAATATCTTCTCCCTAGTCAATGGATTGCCTGTTCATTTTGTTGACAGTTTCTTCACTGTGCAAAAATTTTTATTTTGATATAGTTCCCATATTTTTTTCTATTTCTCTTGCCTGAGAAAAAATGTTTTGCAGTTGATGATTTAAAAAATTACTGCTTATTTTTTCTAGAAATTTTTTATAGTTTCAGGTCTCACATTTAGGTCTTTAATCCATTTTGAGTTTGTTTTTGTGTATAGTGTGAGCACGTGGTCCAGTTTCATCCTTTTGCATGTGGTTTTCCAATTTTCCCAAAACCATTTATTAATGAGACTCTCTATTCCCCATTGTGTATTTCTTGCCTCCTTTGTCATAGATTAACTGACCTTATATACATGAGTTTATTTCTGAGATCTCTATTCTGTTCCATTTATCTATGTGTCTCTTTTTGTGCCAGTACCATACTGTTTTGATTACTCCAGCTTTGTAATTTATCTTGAAATATGATATTTGATATGATTTATCTTGAAATTCTGATATTGCAGCATTTCATGGTATCATTTATTTCCCTAATTATATTTTCATGGGATTTTAGCTGTTTGTCCCAAGTCTTCTCCTGATCCTCCTTCTCAGTCAATCTGTCCTGTAGATCATGAATACAATCTTCTGCTTTACTTACCCTAGCTGTTAGAGTATTTAGATTAGATTGAATCTCATTGATAGCATTTTTAACCTCTGCCAGGTCAGCTCTCACTTCCACCCATAGAGATTCTATGTTGCCACTAATGGTCTTTTCCAACTTAGCCATTACCTGGATAATTGCTACCCTGAATTCCATTCCTGTCATATTGTTTGTGTCCATATCCAGTAGTTACATGACAGGGGTTTCTGTCTCTGAGTTTTTCTTCTGTTGGGTGTTCCTCCTCCAAGTCATTTTGGTGAAGGGTGGTTGAGGGGATGTATAACTGAATATATCAACCATGATCCACGCAAGTTGCCCGTCAGAAGGCTTCAGAGCAATTGGAAGTCACCTCTAAAAAGTAAGAAGAAAGAAAAGAGAGAAAGAGAAAAAGAGAAAAAAAGAAAGGAAAACCCCAACCAAAATGGGTCCCAAAGGTAGGATTTATATGGCATAAAAACCAAAAGAATGAACAAAAAAAAACAGAAAGGGGGAAAAAAGTGAGACCCAGCCCAAACGACCCCCAAGAATAAGATTTGTACAGTAAAAAGGCAAAAACATATACACAGAAACACTGACAGAAGAATAAGATGGGAAGGTGGTTACAAACCCTCCATGTGGGTGAAGAAAGTATTTCAGTTCCTCCGGGTGTGTCTTATTATTTTTGTTAGAGGACTCAACTTTCTAGAGATATAGGGAAATTAAAACTGGTTTATATATAAGGGTAGTATTGAATAGGATAGAAGGATTACCTTGAAGCTTATATCTATCTATCTATCTATCTATCTATCTATCTATCTATCTATCTATCTATTTTTAAAAGTACAAAAGAAAGAAAGGAAGGAAGGAAAGAAGGAAGAGAGAGAGAGAGGTATATGTATGAAAAACATTCAAGTAAAATGTTATTATGGAGTGTTTTATTAAACATCAAGTTGTAATAATAACTGGGTTAAAAATAAAAGAACAAAATTCATGAGAATGAATTTAAAATTTAAAAAAATTAAAAAGAAAGGAAATTTTTAAAAATAAGAAGGAAAGCTGTATCTATAAAATATATAGGTTTGGGGGCAGTAAAGGGAGCTTATATATTGGTTTTTTTCCCAGATGTTGGGGTTTTACAGTTTTATGGAGACCCTCTGGTGGTTGTCCTCCTGTTCTATTGGCTTGCCTTTTGGGGGAGGGGCCTGACGTGTTGTATTTCACTCAGTCTTGCTTGAGCTGAGTCACCTATCAAGGGGCTGGGCTCTATGCAAACTTTTGTTCTCTGGATGATTTTGTTCTTCTGTGGCTTTTTGCATCTTTTTGGAGAGTCAGAGCAAAGTAAGCTGTCCACACCCAGACCTCTGTCTCAGAGAGAAGCCTCATTCTCTTCCCCTCTGGATGGTCCAGGACACACAGACTCCCCTTCTGCAAACTCCCCTGCACACCGCCACCTCTCACAGGTAGCATAGACCCCCAGTCACCACCACAGTGGTCGCCCAAGGCCTGGGCTTATCTCTACACCCCCGTGCCATAGAACCTGTGAGAAATACTGGTTTGGACAAGTCTGCTGTTGCTGGGACTACTGTCTGGAGTTCACACACACACTGGGTGCCCTCAGACCCAGTGGTCCTACACATCCTGCAGGAGACTGTGGGCTGAGTGGCCTCCAGTGCAGGCAGAGGTGTGCCCAGCCCGAGCAGTGGTGCTGGCAGCAAAAAGCCATGGGCTCAGGGAGTCCCCGCCGGACTCACTCAGGCATGGATGGACGCCAGCTAGGGCCGACCTGGGAACACAGGTTTATATCCATGCCCATGGCTGTCAGATTCCACCAGTTGCCCCTTAAAACTCTTTGTTTTTGAGTGCTTTTGACCAGACTGCAAGTTGATGCTGGTCCGCAAGCATAGGGCACTTTCGTATTGGGGTATTACTTTCAAATGGGTCACTTCTGGTGGCTCCTCCCCCCTTCTGTTTATCCTCTAAAATCAGTCTGAGTGCTCCCACTCTGCTTTACCTCTCTGCTGATGCTCTGCTGCCCCCATAGAGATCCAGAAGTGTGTAGTCTTACATCTCAGGCTGGTTTCATGGGTGTTCAGAGTGTTCTGGTAGATATTTAGCTCACTTCAGGGGACCAGTTGAAACAGGGTCTCCTACTTCTCTGCCATCTTGCCCCTCTCTTTTTAAAATTTATTTTTATTTATCTTATTTTTCAAATTTAAAGTCAATTAATTAACATGTAATATTTATTAGTTTCAGAGGTAGACATCAGTGCTTCATAAGTCTTATATAATACTGAGTGCTCATTACCTCATATGCCCTCCTTGGGGAGATGGGGTAACTGGGTGATGGATATTAAAGAGTAAATATTGTTATAAGAGTTTATTATCTGGGGTCTTAAAGTTAGATCTTTGATCCATTTTGAGTTAAGTTGTATACATCGTGTGAGGTAAGGGTCCAACTTCATTCTTCTTTATATGGCTATCTAGTTTTCTCAGCACCATTTGTTGAAAAGACTATCCTTTCCCCACTGAACCATTTTGGCACCCTTATCAAAACCATTTGACTATAGGGCAAGGGTTTATTGCTGGGTTCTCTATTCTATTCCATTGGTCTATATGTTTGTCTCTGTGCCACTCCTATACTGTTTTGATTGCTATAGTTCATAGTCAGTTTTGAAATCAATAAGTATGAGTCTTCCAGTTTTGTACACTTTCAAGATTTTTCAGCCTCTTAAGATTCCATATGACTTAGAGGCTGCATCTTCCTATTTCTGCAAAAAAATAAGAAAAAGTCTTTGGGATTTTGATAGGGATTGCTTTGAATATATAGACCACTTTGAGTAGCATTAACATTTTAACAATATTAAGTTTTCTAATCCATGAACATGGGGTGTGTTTCCAATTATTTATGTCCTCTTTAATATCTTCCAGGAATGCTTGGAAATTTTCATTGTACAAGTACTGTGTCTCCTTAGCTAATTCCAAAGTATTTTCTTCTTTCTTAAATTATGGTAACTGGGATTGTTTTTGTCATTTACATCCCAAATTGTTCATTGATAACATATAGAAATGCAACCGATTTTTGTGTGTTGGCTTTCTATCCTGCCACTTTGCTAAATCCATTTATTAATGTTAACTCATTCTTTGTGGAATTTATAGATTTTTCTAAATACAAGATCATATATATGGACAGATATAAATTTATTTCTTCTTTTCCAATTTGGATGCCTTTTTATTCTTGTCTCCTTGCTCTGGGTAGAACTTCCAGTACTATGTGAACTGATGTTGTTAAATGAGGAAACTTGTCTTATTCCTGATCTTAAAGGAAAAACTTTCAGTCTTTCACCATTGACTATGATATTCACTGTGAGTTTTTCATATATGTTTTTTATTATGTTCAGGTAGTTTCCTTCTGTACCTCATTTTTTTAGTGTTTTTTTTTTTGCATCAACTGAGATGATTGTATCCGGGCTTTTTTCTTCATTCTGTTAATATGGTGTATTACATTGATTTTTATGTATTAAACTGTACTTGAATTTCAGGAATAAGTCACACTTGCTGATGGTGTATAATCATCTTAATATGCTGTTGAATTCAGCTTGTTAATGTATAGCTCTATTTTTGCATAAATACTCAAAGAATATTGGTCTGTAGTTTTCTTTTTTTGTAGTGTCTTCACTTTCATATCAGTGTAATACAGGCCTCATTGCATGAGTTAATAAGTGTGTTCTCCAACTTTTTGGAATACTTTGAAAAGAACTGGTTTTAATTCTTCTTTAAATGTTTAGTAGAATTCACCAGTGAAGCCATAAACCTTGGATTTTTCTTGGAGGATTTTTAGTTATCGATTCAGTCTCCTTCCTGGTTGTAGAAATAGATTTTCTATTTCTTTCGCATGTAGTCTTGGTAGGTTTTTCTGTTTCTAGGAATTTGTCCATTTCTTCTTGATGATCTGATATATTGGCATATAATTTATTCATAATGCTCTCTTATAATCCAATTTATTTCTACAATATCAATAGTAATGTGTTCACTTTCATTTATGATTTTAGTAATTTAAGTTTTCTGTCCTTTATTCTTTGTCCATATAAAGATTTGTCAATTTTGGCAATGTTCTTAAAGAAACAACTTTTATTTATATTTTTCTATTCTTTTTAGTCTCTATTTGCCTTACATCTGTTCTAGTGTTTATTATTTCCTTCTTTCTGCTAACTTTGGATTTTTTTTCTCCCTAGTTCTTTACTTTGTACATTTAGGTTATTTATTTGAGATATTTTCTTACTTTTTAATGTGTTTATAAATGTAAGTTTCCCCTTATTACCACTTTCACTTTGTCCCATACGTTTTGGTATGCTGTGTTTTCATTTTCATTTGTATAATTTTTTTTTATTTTTTTACTTCTTTAAAAGTTTATTGAGTTATAATTGACATCACACTAGTTTAAGTTGTAAAGCATAATTGGTTGATGTTTGTATACACTATGAAGTTATTACAATAGGTCTAATTACCATCTATCACCATGTAAAGTTTATAAATTTTTTCTTATGAGAAGATATTTAAGATTTAGTCTTTTGGGCAACTTTCCAATATGCAGTATTATTCCAATACAGTATTATTGACTATAGTCAATACATTGCATCCCAGGAATTATTTAAGTTTTTATTTTGATCATCCAGTTCTCATCTCAAAAAAATGCACTCCTTAATCTCTAGCACCTATTTCAGCAATCACCCCTCCCATCTGCCATCTGGTAACCATCAGCTTGTTCCCTGTACTTGTCTGTTTCTTGGTTTGTCTCTCTATATATATTTTCCTTTACTCATTTGTTTTGTTTCTTAAACCATGTATGCGTGAAATTATATGGTATTAGTCTTTCTCTGACTGACTTATTTCACTTAGCATTATACTCTCTTGCTCCATCCATGTCATTGCAAGTGGCAAGATTCCATTCTTTTTTATAGTTTAATAATATAATCATATATATATACACACCACATCTCTCTTTTTTTTAAAAAAAAAAAAGGGGGATTGTATTTACTTATTCGTGAGAGAGAGAGAGAGAGAGAGAGAGAAGCAGGCTTACCGCTGAGCAGGTAGCCTGATGCTGAACTCAATCCTCAGGCCCTGGGATCACGACCTGAGCCAAAGGCAGATGCTTAACCCACTGAGCCACCCAGCCACCCCAACATACTACATCTTCTTTATCCATTCATCAATCAAATAATTGGGGTGCTTCTATGTTTTGGTTATTGTAATTAGCTGCTATAAATTTAAGGGAGCATGTATCCTTTTAAATTAGTGTCTTTGTACTTTTGGGTGAATACCCAGTAGTGCAAATGCTGAATCATATAGTAGTTCTTTTTTTAACTTTTGGAAGAACTTCCATACTGTCTTCCAGAGTGTCTGCACCAGTTTGTCTTCCCACCAACAGTAAAAAGGACTTTCCTTTTTCTCCACATCCTCACCAACACCTTGTGTTGTTGATTTTAGCCACGCTGTCAGGTGTGAGATGATATCTCTTGTAGTTATGATTTGCAGTTCCCTGATAATACGTGATAGTGAGCATCTTCTCATGTGTCTGTTGCTCATCTGTATGTCTTCTTTGAACATATCTGTTCATGTCTTCTGCCCACTTTTAAATTGGATTATTTGCTTTTTGGGTGTTGAGTTTTATAAGTTCTTTATAGATTTTGGACACTAACCCTTTATCAGATATGTCATTTGCAAATATATTCTCCCATTCCCTAGGTTACTTTTCAGTTTTATTAATTATTTCCTTCACTGTGAAGAAGCTTTTTATTTTGATGTAGTTCCTATAGTTTATTTTTCCTTTTGTTTCCCTTGTCTCAGGAGACATATCTAGAAAAAAAAAGTTACTATGGCAGATATTAGTGAAGTTACTCTCCGTGTTAGCCTCTAGGATTTGGTTGGTTTCCTGTCTCACATTGAGGTCGTTCATCCATTTTAAATTTATTTTTGTGGATGGTATAAAAAAGGGGTCCAGTTTCATTCTTTTACATATTACTGTCCAGTTTTCTCAGTGCCATTTGTTGAAAAGGCTGTCTTTTCCTATTGGAAATTCTTTCCTGCTTTGTCAAAGATTAATTGACCATATAATTGTGGGTTTATTTCTGGGTTTTCTATTCTGTTCCATTGATCTGTTTTGGTGACAGCACCCTACTGTTTTGATTACTACAGCTTTGTAATATAACTTGAAGTCTAGAATTATGATGTTTCCAGCTTTTTTTCCTTTCAGATTGCTTTGTCTAGTCAGGGTTGTTTTTTTTTTTTTTTGTGGTTCCATTCGAATCTTAGGACTGTCTGCTCTAGTTCTGTGAGAAATGCTGTTGATATTTTGATAAAAACTGTATTATATATACATATTTCTTTGGGTAGTACAATAATGTTAAGTATATTTATTCTTGAAATCCGTGAGCATGGAATTTCTTTACATTTTTGTGTCTCCTTCAGTTCTCCTTTATCAGTGTTGTATAGTTTTCAGAGTACAGGTCATTCACCTCTTTGACTAGGTTTATTCCCCGGTATCTCATTATTTTTGGTGCAATTACAAATGGGATTGTTTTCTTAATTTCTCTTTCTGCTGTTTCATTACTGGTGTATAGAAATACAACCGATTTCTATACACTGATTTTATATCCTGCAACTTTACTGAATTTATCAGTTCTAGCAGGGGTTTTTTTGGTGAAACCTTTCAGGTTTTCTATATATATAATCATGTCATTTGTAAATAGTGAGAGTTTTACTTCTTCCATACTGATTCGAATGCCTTTTATTTATTCTTATTTGTTTGCCATGGCTCATATTTCTAGTACTATGTTGAATAAAAGTGATGAGAGTGGACATCTTGTATTGTTCTTAACTGAGGATAAAGGCTCTTGGTTTTTCCCCATTAAGGATTATGTTAGCTATGGGGTTTTCATATATGGACTTTATTATAAACCTACTTTGTTGAAGGCTTTCGTCATGAATGGATGTTGTACTTTGTCAAATGCTTTTCTTGAGTCTATTGAAATGATCATATGGTTTTCCTTTTTCTTATTTATGTGATGAATCACATTGATTGATTTGTGGATATTTAGCCATCCTTGCAACCCAGGAGTAAACCCCACTTGGTTGTGGTGAATGATTCTTTTAAATGTATTGTTGGATTCATTTTGGTATTATTTTGTTGAGGATTTTTGCATCTGTTCTCATTAGAGATATTGGCTTGTAGTTCTCTCTTTTTTTCTTTTTTGTAATGTCTTTATCTAGTTTTGGTATCAAGTTAATGCTGGTCTCATAGAATGAATTTAGACGTTTTTCTTTTTTATTTTTTGGAATAATTTGAGAAGAAGAGGCATTAACTCTTTTAAACATCTGGTGGAATTTGCCTGTGAAGTTGTCTGGTCCTAGACATGTGTTTTGGGGAGTATTTTCATTACTGATTCAATTTCTTTGCTAGTTATTGCTCTGTTCAAATTTTCTATTTCTTCCTGTTTAGTTTTGGTAGGATATATGTTTCTAGGAATTTATCCATTTCTTCTAAGTTTTCCGACTTGTTGGCATATAGTTTTTTATAATATTCTCTTAAAATTATTTGTATTTACGTGGTGTTTGTTATTTCTCCTCTCTCATTTGTGATTTCATTTCTTTGGGTCCATTCTCTTTTGTTCTTGGTAAGTCTGGCTAGAAGTTTATCAACTTTATTGCTTTTTTTCAAAGAAGTAATGTCTGGTTTCATTGTTCTGTTCTATTATTTTTTTAGTTTCTATATCATTTGTTTCTGCTCTAATCTTTATTATTTCCTTCCTTCTGCTGGTTTTAAGTTTTATTTAATGTTCTTTTTCTAGTTCCTTTAGGATAAGGTTAGGTTTTTTATTTGAGATTTTTCTTGCTTCTTGATGTTGGCCTGTATTGCTATAAAGTTCCCTCCTAGAACCACTTTTGCTGCATCCCAAAGGTTTTGGATTGTTGTGTTTTCATTTTCATTTGTTTCTATGTACTTTTTTATTTCTTATTTTATTTCCTGGTTGTCTCATTCATTGTTCAGCAGCATGTTATTTAACTTCTATGTATTTGAGATCTTTCCAGATTTTCCCTTGAGTATGACTTTTAGTTTCATAACATTGTGTTCAGAAAAGATGCATGGCAGCACTTTGATCTTGAATTTGTCAAAGATTGTTTTGCAGGCTAATATATAATCTCTTCTGGAGAATGTTCCATATGCACTTGAAAAGAATGTGTAGTCTGCTGTTTTAGGAGGTAATGTTCTGAATGTATCTGCTAAATCCATCTGGT
>PITA01002967.1:0-35309 GCA_004023965.1 Spilogale gracilis
ACGGAGATGCTTACCTGGATCCCGGGGTTCAGCAGGCCGACGGAGATGCTAGCCTGGATCCCGGGGTTCAGCGGGCCGACGGAGATGCTCGTCTGGATCCCGGGGTTCAGCAGGCCGATGGAGATGCTCGTCTGGATCCCGGGGTTCAGCAGGCCGATGGAGATGCTTGTCTGGATCCCGAGCAAGGTATGAGGGCAGCTGCCGCAGGCAAATGAATGAGGTACGAGGAAAGTACAGAGCACAGAAGGCCCAGTGGCCTGTTCAGGGTCACAGGGCTCCTCCTAATTTAAATGAGGTCTGTGACCATTCCGGACTGTACATTAACTACTACTTTGTACTTTTCAAATTTTATTGAAAGGAGTAAAATATTATTTGGTCTGTAAAGGCAAGTTTATAAAGGCAGCAGTATATAATATGGGTTAGAGATTTTCTTACTAGGTCAGAAACATGGGAAGCGGGATTAGTAAACCTTTTGGGCTAATTCATTCTCATGTGCAGTTCATTCTGACTCTACCGACTGAATACTGCAATTAATCCTGGGAAGCTGGGTGCCTTTAATAGATAGAGGGGGTTCAGGCGAATTGTAGTGAAAACAGTATATTAAAATTCTGCTAGAATGGTGTGCCGGTTAAGATGTGTTTTGTATACTGACAGACTGGAGAGAGTTACTGTGTCAGCTAGGTATCCTAAGTCAGACTGTCTAAAGGGGAAATGGGCCCGAGAGGCAGGAGAGACAGGGTCACTTAAGGATTCAGTATAGAAAACATCGATTTTACCAAGCTCCATCTTTTGAGGGACGGCTGTGTTTTGATTTTTGTCTGCTGATAAGTCATGCAAATGAAACTTCCATTTTTCAGGATTTAAGCCACATATTATTTGAGTTCCTAAAATTCTCTCTAATGAGTAGTAATGAATAGACTGTTTAGCTTGTATGCCTCTAGGTCAAGCGCACACTGGGCAGGAATTTTTCCCTATTCTGGTTACCAGTTTGTGACTGAGTCATTTACTAAGATTTTTGACTCATAAATTCCTAACATATAGAAATAGTATCTATTCAACAGAATTTCTTATATTTTCAAACTAAACCTCATTATTTACTGCATATTTGGGGGAAAGAAAGGACTAGGAAATATACTCTTCAGTTCAGAAAATTTCTGTGATTGTTCAGAAGCAGTATAAGGTAAGGAAATGTTATCGGTCTAAGAGTGTTACAGCCATTATGATTTAGAAAGTAGCAGGTAGGGGGCGTGGGTGGCTCAGTTGTTAAGCATCTGCCTTTCGGCTCAGGTCATGATCCTGGAGTCTTGGGATCGAGCCCTGCATTGGGCTCCCTGGTTGGCAGGAAGCCTGCTTCTCCCTATCTCACTCCCCCTGCTTGTGCTCCCTCTCTGGCTGTGTTTCTTTGTCTGTCAAATAAATAAATAAAACTTTAAAAGGCAAAAACAAACAAGAAGGTAGCAGGTATATACCTTTTCAGATTTGGTTTTTCATTCAGCGTATATTATTTTTTTAAAGGTTTTTTATTTATTTGACACAGAGAGAGATCACAAGTAGGCAGAGAGAGGAGGAAGCAGGCTCCCCGCTGAGCAGAGAGCCCGATGTGGGCCTCCATCCCAGGACCCTGAGATCATGACCTGAGCTGAAAGCAGAGGCTTTAACCTACTGAGCCACCCAGGTGCCCTAAAAATCTCAGTATTATTATTTTTTTTCTTCTTTTTTTTTTATTGTTAATTTTTTTTCCCAGTGTTCCAAGATTCATTCCCCATTCCCCACACCCAATGCTCCACGCTTTAGGTGTCCCCAGTACCCACCACCAGGCTCTCCCATCCCTCCACCCCCCTCCCTCCAAGTCCCTCAGTTTGTTTCTGTGTCCAAAGTCTCTGTTGCTTCATTTCTCTCCCTGGATTACCCTACTTCCCATTTACTTTCCTTCTCCCACTATCCTCCAGGTTACCCCTCATGCACCGCAAGTAAGTGAAACCATGTGATACTTGACTTTCTCTACGTATTGGCTTAAAAATCTCAGTATTATTAACAAACACTTATTAAAACTGTTCAAACTTTACTGATCCACACCAATTATTTTTAAAAAAGATTTTATTTATTTATCTGACAGAGGAACACAAGGAGAGGGGAGTGAGAGAGGGAGAAGCAGGCTTCCTGCTTATCAGGGAGCCTAATGTGGGGCTTGATCCTGGGACTCCAGGATCATGACCTGAGCTGAATGAAGGCAGATGCTTACCGACTTGAGCCATCCAGGTGCCCTCAATTTTTACTTTTCAATTGTCTTTATTCTTGTGGGTTTTCTTGTTTGTTTTGTTGTTGTTGTTGTTGTTTGTTTTTTATAATTGGAAAGAGAAGAAAAATGTTATGCTGATCAGTCATGTTTAAAATAGACATTCTTTATGGTTTTCTGAGGTGGAACTCCTACATAAGGATATAATTATTTATATTTGAATGGAATTAACCAGAAGTTGCTTTTACTTGAAGTGGGTGATTAAGGTACTAACATTTTAAGAAATATGCGTTCATTAAAAAGGGGAGGTCCATTTCCAGATGTCTTTGGGGAGGATTAGAGATTTTTATCTGCATCAGCCTTTCTTTGCTTGTGTCTGTTCCTGCCTGTGTGCCTGGGCGGTGGACCTTTGAGTGACAGGGTCTGAGCTGAAGCGGTCCGCTTGCACAGATTTTCCTAAATACGATACAGTACTGTAAATGTATTTTCTCACAGTTGTGTTAGTATATTTGTCCCAGCTATTTTTATTGTAAGAATACAATACATAATAACATATATTATTAATATATTATGTATTATTATTAATATAGTAATAATATTATTAATATATATAATGTTATTATATAATACACAAAATATGTGTTAGTTGCCTGTTCATAAGGAGGGCATCCAGTCAGCAGTAGTTTGGGGAGTCAGAAATCACATTCAGATTTGTGAGTGCATGGAGGTTGTTCAGGGGTCAGCTGTGTTGAGTCATAAATACACTTGAGTGTGTGACTGGTGGAGGTGGCAGTGACTCCTGACCGTGGTTGTACCAGTCGCCTGGTGACTCGTGTCCAGGACACATTTCAGACCTACTGAGTACCAGTCTCCTGGGCCCAGGCGTTGGCTTCTTGGAAAAGCTTCCCCATGATTGTCTTGTATATAGTCTGCTTAGGAACTGTTGTGTTACAGCTTCTAAAATAAAAGTAGATTAAATATTGCATGACATGTATATCTTACTAGAAATAAATTCCACATTCTTCATTCAAGGGGGTCAAGATCTGGTCCTAACCTTTCCTTTTTATTATTCTATTCTATTCTATTCATTCATTTATTTATTTATCTATCTATCTATCTATCTACTTATTTATTTATAAAAATTTTTAAGGGCGCCTGGGTGGCTCAGTTGGTTAAGCGACTGCTTTTGGCTCAGGTATGATCCCGGAGACCCGGGATCGAGTCCCACATCGGGCTCCCTGCTCAGTGGGAAGCCTGCTTCTCCCTCTCTCAGTCCCTCTGCTTGTGTTCCCTCTCTAGCTCTGTTTTTCTCTGTCAAATAAATAAATAAATAAAATCTTTAAAAAAAATTTTTTTTAAAGAAGATTTTATTTATTTATTTGACACAGAGACACATCACAAGTAGGCAGAGAGGCAGGCAGAGAGAGAGGAGGAAGCAGGCTCCCCGCTGAGCAGAGAGCCCGATGTGGGCCTCGATCCCAGGACCCTGAGATCATGACCTGAGCTGAAGGCAGAGGCTTTAACCCTCTGAGCCACCCAGGCGCCCTCCTGACTTTTCTTTGTAGACTTTCTGCCTCTTCTGCGGGTCTGGTATGTGTCAGCAACGCTGAACAAGCCCTTTCCTCCCACCATGCCTGTGTTTGTTCTTGCATGCGGTTCCCTGCCCTGAAAGTCTTCTCCCTTGTTACCACTTGTTCCTCCTCATAGGTGAGTCTCAGTTGTCCCTCCTTTGTCTAAGCATTTCTCGGGACTCCCCTGGCCAGAGAGAACAGTGGCCTTTCCGTGTGTTTTGTTCTTGTGGCTGTGTCCCCTGGACCTGTAACAGTGTGGGAAACTATGACTTGAATACGTTGTGAGTTAAGGAAATAATCTTTTCAAACCCATGTCTGCCATGTTGTGTCTTATTTCACCTGTCTGATATACCTGTATAGTATAACCTTCTGTTATAATCTGGGAGGCTCTTAGGTCTGTGAATGAAGATACATATTCCAGGCATTTTAGCAATAAAATACAGTTCAGTCTTCCCAGTATTCAGGAAATCAAGCAGAACTTGGCACTGGGAGGTAGAATCACAAATTTATGACACAGGGAAAGGGAGGGAATATCCCGGTCTCCGCGTCCTGTTGGATCTGAGCTGGTGAGATGCTCAGACGGGTAGGGCGTTTTAGTCCCTACCCTGGCAGAGCTGTGAGCTTGATGGCCTTCCATAAACTCACACTGAAATGGGACTCTGTTGTCTGCGATTGGGTGGGGGGAGATCCTGGGTCTCCGGGATCATGACCTGAACTGTAGTTTTCAATTTCTGTTCCGCCGTAGGTAACTGCTGTGTTCAACTCCGAAGCTTTGCTTTTCTCCCCTGTTAAGCCCTGCCCTTGGGAGGCAGTGCGATGTCTCAGACAGGCGGTGAGGGGCGGGGCTGAGGCTGTGTGGGGTGCCGGTGTCAGTGCCCGAGGGGCTTGCCCGGCTGTGCAGCTGGCAGTGAGGGCGCTCCAGCAGCTGCAGTCCGGGGGGTGGGGGGGGGGGAGACGACTGGAGTTCAGAGCGTGTCTAGGGGAGAACTCAGTGGCGGCAGTGACGGTTCGCTTCATTAGTGTATGATTCACATAAAGTAAACATTTCCCAGCTTGAGGTGGACAGTTCAGGGCTTTCCGTGAGCGGCACCCTTACGTGGTGCCATAGGAGCACGGTCATGAGGTGATGCCCATCGCCACCAACCCCTCCCTCAGCAGTCACTGACTTGCTCCCATCACCGTCGTTCTGCCTTTTTAAAATGGGCTCATGTGCTCTGCAGTCATTGGTGCTGGACTTTCTCACACTCTTTTCACTTAGCACATGCTTTTGGGGTCATGTTTTTTTATTGTTGTTGAGCCATCATCTTCGGGGGAGGAGGGAAACTGGCACATCGTTCGCCTAAGGATTTGCTCGACACCTGTATCCAAGTGCACGCGAACATGATGTTTCTTGTTTAAAAGGTCATTCATTATAAAGCAAACGACTTGTCCGTGATGTCTGTGATGGTGACGTGCTCGCAGCGGTTCTGAGAGTGCGGCCCTGGGACCCCGTGCACCACAGTCTGGGGGGGGGGTCCGGCCACACATGCAGACTCCTGCGTCTCCTCGCTGTCTTAGTGAGTCCCACTCTGAGTGCAGCAGGTGGTTATCGGTACCAGAGAGGACTCGCCCCTGTGGGTGTGCTCCTGTATGTTTTTCCTTAGCCAGTCACACAGCTGAGAATACAGTCCCTGGCTCCTAGTACTTCAGTGATCTCACACTACTGTTGTTTGACAGTTGCGTTCTTCCTTTCGAGAGGTCTTGGTGACAGTGTGATTGTCCTGCCGTCGAGGAAATCTGGCTCTTTCCCCCTACTTTTTCCTCTTTGCTTCCAGTTTTGCTCTCTTACGGTTTCTTTTTATCTGGTGTCCTTTGTGCTTTCTGAATCTGAGAAGTTATATATTTTTAATCAATTCTGGAGAATTCTCTTATTTTTTTTTTCTAATAATGTGTCTCCTCCATTTTCTCCCTTTTTTTTGTGGAACCTAGATATTAGATAGTTAGACCTTCTCACTCTACTCCATATCTTAACCTCTCTTTTGTAATTTCAGGGTATTTATCCTTCCCGTGACTTATGCTACGTAATTTCTTCAGGTCCGACTTCAGTCTACTTCTGGTCTAATCAGTTCAACGAATTTTAAGTCTTACTTCTTTCTGCTCATGCTTTATTTCCTTTATTTCTATTGACGTTATGGACATACTTATTTTATATTCTTTATTCCATAGTACTAGTATCTGAAATCTCTTTTTGTTGATTATTTCTTTTGGCTTGCACATAGGGTGGTGTTTCCTTGTTTAAATGATGATGTGGAAAAAAAAAAGTCGTTAAATTATGTTTCCTCAGTCTTAATCCCTGAGGATCCCAAGGAGCCCTGGCTGAGGGTACATTTCTCCCAAAAGGATTTGTTTTTACTTCTTCAAGGAGCCCTGGGATGGCTATGATCCAGAAGCAGTCTAAATTTCTTGGCTTGAGAGGTTTCCAGGACAGGGTAGGTATGATGATAGATTCAAATGCTACCTGTGCATGCGGGGAAGCACGAGATGACAAGTTCTTAGGGAGGACTTCCCAGGAAGCTCGAGATACGGTATCCCAAGTCTGCCTCACTGGCTGGTCCTTGGTACTTGCTTCTCCTTCTCCTGGTCTTACCTTGTCCAAGGGTCTGTCCTTACATAGCAGTTCACGTAGCTGGAATCCTAACCTACTACTCTTACTTTATTCTTGAACTTCTCCCACTGGGTTTGGATTTGGTGCTTGCATTTGCTTGGGAATGTTTTCTGATGGTTTCTTCAGGTGACCACCAGTCTGTGAGCATGGCCCCTCCTACAAGAATAATATGTTTGTGCCTTAACATCTTCGAAGAAGCATATACACAATTCCTACAGTGAGATTGGTCATAGAGCAATTTAAATTTAAATATATTTAAAAGTTAATAAGAATATGGATGAATGAAACTATCACGTTTCAGAGAGGCAGAATGTATTGGAGAGGACCAACAGATTCAGGTGATCAAAATTCTGTACCAGCAGTTGTGAATTTTTTCCCCTCTGGGGGATATCATTTTTAATATGGGAACAGTTTTGATACATAAAACCCATTGTGTGAAACCCTGGCTCACAAGGTCTTCAAGGACTGGGCTTCCCTTGACCTGTCAAAAAAGACTTAAAATAAGTCATGTGTTTTTTGTTTGATTGTTTGTTTTCAGATTTTATTTATTTGAGAGAGAGAGCGCAAGTGGTGGAGAGGGAGCAGCAGGCTGCGGTTGAGCAGGGAGCCCGATGCGGGCCTTGAGCACAGCTGCAGGCAGACGCGTGACCACCCGGCCACTCAGGCGGCCAGGTCACGTGTTAATGGAAGAGATTTATTAAGCAGTAATTTGCTTATTGTTTACTCATCAAGTTTTAAAAATTCATGTTAGACAACATTCTCTTCAAAGACGAGTGTGACAGCACTCCAGCCCCTTTGTCTGACTTCGTCGACACCAGAGGTCCTGCTGAAAGGTTCCTAACCCTTTTAAGTGACCGTGGCGATGGGATGTGTGGGTCTAGAAGCAGAGGGGTGAGAGGTGGGGCTGGTGCGGGCCTGTGCGCGGGACAGTCGCAGGTGAAGAGGGGGGCCGAGGCCCAGGGCAGCGTCCCGGGACATGTGCCGCTGTGCAGGGGCGGGGCGGGAGGGCGGGCTCACTGTTGCACACTGCCTGCCGCCACACGCACTCGCCACCCAGCCCGCTTATGTGTCATCTCTGTTTTCACCACACTCTTTCTTTTGAGGCCCTGAGAACTTGTCACTGGCTTGAGTTCTCGTGGATTTTTTTAAGTGCTAGAACTAGTGTTCAAGCCTGACCACTGCCTTTCTAGCAGAAAAGTCCATGGCATTTGGACTGTGACCTTTTTTATTTAAAAAAAAAAAAAGAGAGAGATTTTATTTATTTAACAGAGAGAAACACAGCGAGAGAGGGAACACAAGCAGGGGGAGTGAGAGAGGGAGAAGCAGGCCTCCCACCAAGCAGGCCACCCGATGTGGGGCTCGATCCCGGGTCTCCGGGATCATGACCTGAGCCGAAAGCAGTCACTTAACCAACTGAGCCCCCCAGGCGCCCTGGACTGTGGCCTTTACCAGAACTCTCTGGTTCTGTATTAGAGCTCTGAGGTAAGTTCTCCTCAGGTGAACCGGAGGGAATGGGGTGTCATAGGTGTGAACCGCTTTCCCAGCATCTAGTTTCTTTCCTTATTTTCCTTTCCTGTCTTTATAAGTTAATAATTTATTTCAGTAGGTGTGCACGTGGTACCACAAGTATGAAAGGAGTATGAGGACCTTGGAGTTAATTCCTTTCCCTGCTCACCAGTCCCTGAGCTGCTGTCCCTGCCGAGAGCCGTCCGCGGGGGTCTCTTGCTGCGCCACCCGACAGTGGCGCGAGGGCTCGGAACAGACGGTGTGCGCAGCGTGCTCGGCGCCTCCGTGTTGGGCACCGACTTGTCCTCCCTGTTAGCTCACAGAGAACGGCCTCCTTATTTTTGTGTAATGCCTTTGTTGAGAGAGGATGCACCTACTATAAAATGTACCCCTTTAAGGTGTACAACTTAAAGGTTCTCCGCTGTACTTAGAGTTTGCAGCCATCGCCAACCACATTGCCATCATCCTCAAAAGACACTCTTCCACCGGAGTAGCCCTCCCCATTTCCCCCCATCCCCATGAGCAGCTGTTGATCTTCTGTCTGTTCTGGGAACTATGTCGAAACGGAATCATTCACTGTGATCTCTAGTGACTGGCTTCCTTGATTTATCATAATGCTTTCAAAGTTCATCATGTTGTAGCCTCTGTATGCACTTTATTCCCTTGCATTGTTTTATTGCTGTTAACAGACATTTGGATGGTTGTTCCTTTGAGTAATGATGCAGTGAACATTCATATACAAGTTATTATTTTGATGTATGTGTTAGTTTCTCTTTGTTGTTGTGTAGCTAATAGTGGAATTGCTAGGTCCTAGTAATTGTCTTCCAACGTTTTGAGAAATTGCCTCCAGTTTTTCAAATGTGTTCAAACTGGCTGCACCATTTTCCTTTCTCCTAAGCCGTGCACGAGTGTTCTAATGTCAGCACATCCTTGTAATCAAATGCTGTTATCTGTCCTGTTCATTATTACCTGTTCGTGATCATTATCCTAGAAATTGTGAAGGGGTATCTCGTTGTGGTTTTGATTTTCTGATGGTGGATGATGAACATGTTTTCTAGGAGATTTATACAGTGTTAGATCTTAACATCTAGGTCTTTGAGCAATTATGTGTTCTATTTTGTGTATGATGTGAGTTAGGAGTCTACCTTTATTTTCCATGTGGATATTCATTTGTCTCATCACTTTGTTGGAACTACCCTTGTTGAAAATTCTGTTGGCTATAATATTAAGGGTTTATTTCTGCACCCTCCGTTCCCATCGATCTATAAGTCCATCCTTTTGTCCATACCACATTGTCTTGGTTACTGTACCTTTGTAGTGAGTTTTGAAATCAAGAAGTATGAGTCTGCCAGTTTTTGTTCTTTTTCAAGATTGTTTTGACTATTCTGGGCCCTTGCATTTCCATGTGAATTTTAGGAATAACCTGTCAATTTCTGCAAGTAGGCCAGCTATTATTTTGCTAGGGATTGAATGGAATGTGTAGATCATTTGGGGGCATTGTCATCTTAACAGTATTAAATCTCCAGTCCATGAATATAGGATGCGTTTCTGTTTACTTAGGTCTTCTTTAAATTCTTTCAATAATGTTTTTTAGTTTTTACTGTATAAGTTTTGATGTTATTTTGTTAAATTTATTCCTAAGTATTTTAATCCTGTTAGATGCCATTGTGGATGGACTTTTCTTAATCTCATTTATCTCATTCTTTTTGGCAGAGTTGTGTTGTATATGTGTGCTGTAATCTGTCAGGTGTTATTACTAAGTTTTTTTTTTTTTTAAGATTTTATTTATTTATTTGACAGAGAGATCACAAGTAGGCAGAGAGGCAGGCAGAGAGCAAGGAGGAATCAGGCTTCCTGCTGAGCAGAGAGCCCGACACAGGCCTCGATCCCAGGACCCTGAGATCATGACCTGAGCCGAAGGCAGAGGCTTTAACCCACTGAGCCACCCAGGCGCCCAGTAAGTCCTTTTTTGATGCACATTTGGGTTCTAATATACTGTTGTTTGCAGATATCGTCTCTGAGTATGTCAGTAAGATGAATTCCAGTAAGGAGGTGTGCTGAGCCAAAGGGTATTCAGATACTGGGATCATCTATCTAATTTAAAATGAATATACGGGCGCCTGGGTGGCTCAGTTGGTTAAGCGACTGCCTTCGGCTCAGGTCATGATCCTGGAGACCCGGGATCGAGTCCCACATTGGGCTCCCTGCTCGGCGGGAAGCCTGCTTCTCCCTCCCTCCCTTCCCCTGCTTGTGTTCCCTCTCTGGCTGTGTTTCTCTCTGTCAAGTAAATAAATAAAATCTTTATTTAAAAAAAATAAAATAAAAATTTAAAAAATGAACATACCTCCCTGTTTATAATTTTACAACTTATTTTTCAATCTTCTAGTAGTAGGCTATATAGAAAAATGTTTCAAACTCCTTTAGTTTATCTGTTAAAAACATGGCGTGCTGGAAGAAGTTCATGCTTCCTGAACATTGCCTGCAGCAGTGCTGTCCAGTAGAACTTCCTGCGGTGGTGGAAACATTCCGGGTCTCCACCGCCTAACGCTGCAACTGCCTGCTGTGTGTGGCCGTTGAGTGCTGGAAATGAGAATAGAGTGATTAAGAACTGAATTTTTAATCTTATTCAGTTTTATTAGTTAATTTGGCTAGTGGCTGTTGAATTGTATAATCACAGTTGCTTTTGGATTTAAAACTTGTGGAAGTTTGCAGAAGCCTTGTCCAGAGTGGTGCATGTTGCATTATTTCCTGAGTGGCATGAGGCATTCATGAGTAGTTGAGAGAGTCCCATCAACACGCAGGTCTCAGTGCACGGTTCCTTATCGGCAGCAGTTGACCCTTCACCTGTGGGACATATTGCCTACAAACAGCGGTTAGCATGGAGCGCGTATGGGGCCTAGGTTTGCCGTTTTTTTTTTTTCTTTTTCTTTTTTTAGTGTATATCTGACCCTAATGTAAAAGGTAGGCTTACATGAGCTTTGTATACATGCATATTCTTTAAAATCTGTGTATAAAATATATGACTTTCTATTGGTGATAATAGTATGGGTCATTGTCCTGGAGTTTTAGCTGGCGCCCTCCCACCTTGTACTCTGGCTCAGAGCTCGGCTCTGCCCGGGCCCTCTCATTCACAGACACAGTGGCATTCTCCCGTACTTTGGGAAAGGCTATCGCTGCCAGCTTGCTTATGACCTCTACTTCGACTTAGAGCCCAAACTTTTATTTGTTAGCTTCTAGATTCTATATACCAAGCAAACCACTGTATTCCTACAGTGCTTGGTGTCCCATATGCCTCTCAAACCGAGATAAACTAATAAAAGAGAAGGAACTTTTCTTTGGAAGCCTTTCTTCCTCCTCCTGGCTCCGTTTTCTATCCAAATTAATGGTATTGCTACCTTACCAGCAGAAATCTGGAAGGCAAAGACCCACCTCCAACAACTGAATTACCAGGTTCTGAGTTCATGGTTTTTATCCTGTCTTCTCTAGGCTCTTCACCAGTTTCCTTGCTTCTGGGTTTTATCCTTTCTACCCATTCCAGATACTGGTTCCGTATATTCTTGGCAGAAAACCAATCCCTTACATTTCAGAGGGTCCTGCTTGATGTAAGGATGGAGCCCAGACTGCTGAGAGCACTGCTGTGGGTCCTTCCTCCGTGAGCTGATGATGGCAGAACCTCTTGCCTGTCTCCAGCCACACCACTCCAAAGGCTCTTTCAGGTCTTCGTGCTTCTGGTCCCCTTGCGTCCTTGGTCTGGGCCTCCACCTGTCTGCTTCCCGCCCCTCGTGCCTTGTTCTGGGCAGTCCCAGTCCCGTGTTTCTGCCATCCCCTCCATGACAGTAGCTGGGGAGCTTTGCTTGTGTGTTTCTGCCATCCCCTCCATGACAGTAGCTGGGGAGCTTTGCTTGTGTTCATGTATTCCTGTTTACCCGTTCGACTCCTCTCCCCGCTTGACTGTGGGTCCCTCATTGCTAGGCTCTGGGAAGCTGTTACTGGGATGTGGTTGACACTCATCTGTTCGTGGGATCAGTGGGTGTCTTTTTTTATTTTTTTTAATAAAGATTTTTATTTATTTATTTGACGGACTGAAACACACCAGAGAGGGAACACAAGCAGAGGGAGTGAGAGAGGGAGAAGCAGGCTTCCCGCTGAGCAGGGAGCCCGATGTGGGACCCGATCCCGGGACTCCAGGATCATGACCCGAACCGAAGGCAGTCGCCCAACTGAGCCACCCAGGCGCCCCATGGGTGTCTTTTTACATGCCTCCGAAATCGGGCTTAAACACTTCTGTTAGTCTTTTTCCACTTGAGTAGTAATATTTCTCCCAGGTCCCGCTAGTGTTTTATAAAATATTCACAGTATCAGTGGCTTAAGAAGTATGTAGCCCTGTAATATTATATGTTAAGTGATCAAAACGTTAACTCCTTTCTTGTCTAAAATGTTAATAAGTTGGGAGGCAGGTCTATTTACTTATTACTTTGTCACTAACTTTTAGTTGGCAGTGTTCCATATTCTGGAAAACAGTGTAGTCTTAGAAAGTCAGCTGGAAATTATGATTATTTCTGTTAGAATTTGGGGCATACGTTTTTGTTTTTGGTTTTGGTTTGTTTTTCTTTTTGAAATATTTTATTTATTTATTTGACAGAGAGAAACACAGAGAGGGAACACAAGCAGGGGGAGTGAGAGAGGGAGAAGCAGGCTTCACGCCGAGCAGGGAGCCCAATGCGGGGCTAAATCCCGGGACTGTGGGATCATGACCTGAGCTGAAGGCAGACCCTCAAGGGCTGAGCCATCCAGGGGCCCCTTGTTTGTTTGTTTTTTTTTAACCTGCCTCTGCCCAAAAAAGAATTGGCTTCCATTCTTGAGTACTCAGCTTCTTAATTATCCTCTAGCCATTTTAATTATTTTAAAAAACCTCAGTAGAGGCCAAAATCTGATAAATTAACATGAACTTCTCTGTTACTTACTGAGAACTTACTTGGCAGCCGTATTCATTTTCTATCGCTGTGTAACAAATCACCACACACTTAGCAGCCTGAAACAATACCCATTTATTAGCTCATGATTCTGTAGGTCAGAAATTAGGGCTGCACAGCATGACTGGATTCTCACTGGACTGAAATCAAGCTGTTGGCCAAGACTGCAGTTCTCTGTTGGGGCTCAGAGCACTCTTCCAAGATCATTGGTCATTGGCAGAGCTCATTTCCTTGCATCGAAGTCCCTATTGGTCCTTCTAGCTGTTGGCTTAGGCACCGTGCTCACTCCCGGGGGTCGCTGGAAACACCTTGCTCTGTGGCCCCGATTGGGCAGTTCACAGCATGGATGTTTGCTTTCTCTTCGGCCAGCTGGAGCACGACTCTTGGACGTGTGTGACCAGCCGGAGAAAACCCTGTCCTCTTAGAGGGCTCATGTAATTATAATTAGGTCAGGCCCACCCAGCATTGCTGCCCAGTTGCCTTGTAACATGATATCGTGATAGGAGTGGTGTCTTATTTATGGGATCTGCCCACATTCAGAGGAATAGGGAATTCTGCAAGGGTGAGGGTCCTTGGGGCTCAGTTTTAGAAGTTGGCCTACCCCAGCAGGCACCGAACGTTCATTCCGGTTTGACTTACCCAAAGGTTGAACGTTTTTTCATTAGGGAAGAACACATGAAATCGTCACAGGTTTTTTTCTCTTTAGCTGTGCGGCTTTACCCAGGGTTACAGTGAGGCTTTTTGGCTAAGCTGTTTTTAGAGAAAGTATGTATTGGTTAGTTCTGTCCTTAAGCAGAAATGGCAGATTATGTATTTCTCTGACTAAAAATTTATCATCAAGAGGGAGAGTTGGGGGGCGCCTGGCTGGCTCAGTTGGTTAAGCGACTGCCTTCGGCTCAGGTCATGATCCCGGAGACCCGGGATCGAGTCCCACATCGGGCTCCCTGCTCCGCGGGAAGCCTGCTTCTCCCTCTCTCACTCCCCCTGCTTGTGTTCCCTCTCTGGCTGTGTTTCTCTCTGTCAAATAAATAAATAAAATCTTAAAAAAAAAAAAAAAGAATGGGAGAGTTGGGGTGGGGGAGGGAGTTTTAGATTAGGTGGTGGACATGGGAAATAAAACAAGATTTGGCTTTATGTGAAGGTTCTAGGAGAAGTTCATTTTGAACTTCTTTTTTAAAGTATCTTTTGGTTAAAGATGAAGTGAATGAATTAATTTCTTAAATTAGTGTCCGTTGCCATTTAGGTTGATAATAAAGGAAAGGACTTCTTTTTCTGCCAAATGTGAAGTTTGCTGTCCTTTTCTCTGCTCAAAAGAAATAACAGCTGAAAGGAAGTCCAGACTCAGGTTGCCATGACAATGTGGGGCCAATGATGCATGCATTTTCCCTGGGTTCGCCTTTCCTCCCTTGTGTGGTACAGGAAATGTACATGACAAATACAGTATGCCGTAGATAAGCATGGTAAAATCATCTTAGTATTATAATATTTAAGGAAAATAGTTCGTTTTTTAAACTGCATTTTTTGATCATCCTGTTTGGAGTAGTGAGAATATTTTGGTGTCCTTTGCAGGGAAAAATGAATATCATCCTTTGTGAAAGATAAAATAACAAGTTGGAATTTCGTTTCTAAATTTTTTTTATTCTAGTCGCTAAGGATGGTACCTTTTTTATGTTACATGAGAACATGTTCTTTGAATTAATTTACGGAACTACATACTACTTTCCATTGTAAATGTGGCTGGGGCAGTTGTGAAGGAGACCATGTGTACAGCTTTTAAAAATCTAAATGTAGGTATCTCTAATTTTTCATGTAAGCCTATACTTTCTAAGGTGGACATTAAAAGATGGTGTGTGTGTGCGCGCGCACTTTTGCTTTTAAAAGAAAACAGCTTTTTAAAAAATTAATTTATTTATTTTCAGTGTTCCAAGATTCATTGCCCATTCCCCACACCCAGTGCTCCATGCAATTCCTGCCCTCAGTGCCCACCACCAGGCTCTCCCATCCCCCACCTCCTCCCTCCAAGACTCAGTTTGTTTCTGAGTCCAAAGTCTCTTTTGTTTCATCTCCCTCCCCGATTTACCCTACTTCCCATTTCCTTTCCTTCTCCTACCGTCTTCCACATTACTCCTTATGCACCACAAGTAAGTGAAACCATGTGATACTTGACTTTCTCTACTTGGCTTATTTCACTCAGCATAATCTCTTCCAGTCCAGTCCATGTTGCTTCAAAAGTTGGATATTCATCCTTTCTGATGGAGGTGTAATATTCCATTGTATATATGGGCCACATCTTCTTTATCCATTCATCTGTGGAAGGGCACCTTGGCTCTTTCCACAGTTTGGCGATTGTGGCCATTGCTGCGATGAACATTGGGGTGCATATGGCCCTTCTTTTCACTACATCTGTATCTTTGGGGGAAAATGCCCAGTAGTGCAATTGCAGGGTCATAGGGTAGCTCTATTTTTATTTTTATTTTTTATTTTTTTAATCTAAAATTTTTTTTTATTTTTAGTTTTTTAAGGAATCTCCACAGTGTTTTCCAAAGCGGCTGCACCAGTTTACATTCCCACCAACAGTGTAAGAGGGTTCCTCTTTCTCCGCAGCCTCTCCAACACTTGTTGTTTGCTGACTTGTTAATTTTGGCCATTCTGACTGGTGTAAGGTGGTATCTCAGTGTGGTTTTGATTTGAATTTCCCTGATACCTAGTGATGTTGAACATTTTTTCATGTGTCTGTTAGCCGTTTGTATATCTTCTACGGAGAAGTGCCTCTTCATGTCTCCTGCCCATTTTTTGATGTGTTCATCTTCTTTTTGGGTGTTGAGTTTGATGAGTTCTTTATAGATCTTGGATACCAGCCCTTTGTCTGTAGTGTCATTTGCAAATATCTTCTCCCATTCTGTGGGTTGCCTCTTTGTTTTGTTGACTGTTTCTTTTGCTGTGGAGAAGCTTTTTATTTTGATGAAGTCCCAGAAGTTCATTTTCACTTTTGTCTCCTTTGCCTTTGGAGACGTGTCTTGAAAGAAGTTGCTGTGGCCGATGTCAAAGAGGTTACTGCCAATGTTCTTTTCCAGGATTTTGATGGATTCCTGCCTCACGTTGAGGTCTTTCATCCATTTCGAGTTTGCCTTTGTGTGTGGTGTAAGAGAACGGTCTAGTTTCATTCTTCTATATGTAGCTGTCCAATTTTCCCAGCACCATTTATTGAAGAGATTGTCCTTTTTCCACTGGATATTTTTTCCTGCTTTGTCAAAGATGATTTGACCATAGATTTATTGGTCCATATCTGGACTCTCCACTCTGTTCCATTGGTCTGTTTGTCTGTTTTTGTGCCAGTACCATGCTGTCTTGGTGATCTCAGCTTTGTAATAAAGCCTGAAGTCGGGTAACGTGATGGCCCCAGCTTTGTTTTTCTTCTTCAGCTATTCCTTAGCAATTCGGGGTCTTTTTTGGTTCCATATAAATTTTAGGATTGTTTGTTCCATCGCTTTGAAGAATGCTGGAATTTTGATTGGAATGGCATTGAGAGTATAGATTGCTCTGGGCAGTAGAGACATTTTAACAATGAGAAAACAGCTTTTTGAAGCTGCTCTGTACCTGTGAACACTTAATCCCCATTTCCCTTCCTTTTCTCTTTCCTCTCCTGTCAGCCCTCAGCAACCACTGATTTGCTCTGTTTGCTGTACATTTGCGTCATCTGGACATGTGTATGTCAGATGGAATCCTGGTACTTTTCATTCAGCACAGCGTTTTCAGGAGTCACCCGTGGGGTAGCAAATGTCAGTACTGCATTTCTCTGTATTGGTTAATACTATTACCACATTTTATTTATCCACATTTTATTTATTCATTTATTAGTCAATGCACATTTTGGTATATTATGAAAAATGCTGCTATGGATATTTTTGCACGAGACTGTGTGGCCACATATGTTTTCATTTATTTTGGGTATGTACCTGGAAATGGAATTGTTGGGTTTTATGATAACTCTCTAATTTCAGCCTTTTTAGGAACTGCCAGACTGCAAAGCAGCTGGGCCAGGTAACATGCTAAAAACTCAGGGTTCTGATTTCTTCAGGCTCCACAGTACTTGTTGTTATTGTCTCTTTTGTTATGTTTTATTTTGTCTATTTTTAAATTATACCTGGCTTACTGGGTGTGGAGGGGTACCTCATGGTAGTTTTCATCTTCCATTTCCCAAGCAACGGCTGATGCTGAGCATCCTTTTATGTGCTTATTGGTCATTCATAGGTCATTTTGGAAAATGTCTGTTCTAATCCTTTTCCTATTTTTAAGTTGGTTTGCCTTTTTATTTTCAAGTTGTAAGGGTTCTTTTCATTTTTTGTTTTTATTTATTTATTATTTATTTTTATTTTTAAAGATTTTTATTTATTTATTTGACAGAGAGAGAGAGAGATCACAAGTAGGCAGAGAGGCAGGCAGAGAGAGAGGAGGAAGCAGGCTCCCCGCTGAGCAGAGAGCCTGACGCAGGCCTCAATCCCAGGACCCTGAAATCATGACGTGAGCGGAATGCAGAGGCTTTAACCCTCTGAGCCACCCAGGTGCCCTCTTATTTATTTATTTATTTATTTATTTCATAGCGCGAAACACAGCTGGAGAGGGAGGAGCAGGGAGCCTGATGCGGGGCTGGTTCCTGGGATCATGAAGGCAGTCGCTTAACCAACTGAGCCACCCAGGCGCCTCCCCCCCGCCCCCCTCCCCCGCATGGCTTCTTATGTGCTTCTGGTAATTCTTACATGAAATAACTTCCTGATGGTTTTCGTCAGGACTGATGAGAAGATATTTTTTTTAATCTGTTGATACATTTCCCGAGTATGTATTTAGTGATACAGACTGCTCCTGTAGAAGCCAGGAGAAGCCCCTGTGAAGATGCCGGGCTTCAAGATGGTGCCGCCTGGTCCATGCAGCTGCCCTACGGCCGGTGTACCGCTGCTTCTCCGATGTGGGAGCAGCAGCAAGGCTGCATGGGCGGGGAAGGGTCATGACTGGGGCCCTGGCATTGTTCTGAGCCTTGCTGTAATGAGCTGAGTGATTTAATAGTTGGTGTTAAGTGATGTGAGGCAGGTTACTAGGAAAAGCTTTAGAAAAAAATCACAGGGGCGCCTGGGTGGCTCAGTCAGTGAAGTGTTTTGCTTTTCGCTGAGGTCATGATCCCAGCATCCTGGGATCAAGTCCCACATCGGGCTCCTGCTCCTCGGGGAGTCTGTGTGTCCCTCTGCTCCTCCCTCTACTTCTTCTCTCTCTCAAATAAATAAAATCTTAAAAAAAGAAAAAAATTCACAGTTCTTAGGTGACCAGCAAGCTGTCCTCTGGTGTTGGTGATCTCAAGGGTCTAGAGTCGTGGGGTTCTGGAGAAGTATCACATTATCCTCAAAGTGTTTTAGTAGCCCCATTTAAAAAAAGTAAAAATAATCAGGTGAGTTTAAATTTAATAATATATTTCCTTTTATCCCAAACATTATTGTTTTACCATGTAATAAATATAAAATTATTTATAAAATATTTTACATTTTCTTGTATTAAATCTTGGAGATCCAGTTTGTGTTTTTACACTTATCTTGATTGGGATTAGTTGCATTTCAAGTACCTGCATGTGGCCAGCAGCTACTGATTAGACAACATAGTCCTAGATCCTCTGGTGTGATAGCCAGTTGAAATACTAGGTCAACCTTACTCAGCTTCCTTTGTACTTTAGGGTACCCTGACTCATCCCTTCAACCTGAGACAGCCAACTGGCTTTGGGGGAGCTTTCTCCCTGCCTGTTCAGAGTGGTCCTCATTGGAGGGGTGGGAGGTGCCTGTTTGTTGAGACCAGAGAATTTTTTTAAGCAATGTGGGCATCTCACCAAATGGGTAGAGAATAAATTAAAAGAAACATTTTGTGGGGCGTCTGGGTGGCTCAGTCGGTTAAGCGACTGCCTTCGGCTCAGGTCATGATCCTGGAGACCTGGAATCGAGCCCCACATTGGGTTCCCTGCTCGGCGGGAAGCCTGCTTCTCCCTCTCTCACTCCCGCTGCTTGTGTTCCCTCCCTGGCTGTGTTTCTCTCTGTCAAATAAATAAAATCTTTAAAAAAAAAAAAAAAAAAGAAAAAGAAAAAAAGAAACATTTTGTGATGAAGGTATTTGAGCCTCTCAAATGAGGAAAAATGAGCTCAAGAAAATTAGAATTTCTTTTCTCTTATCATAGATGCAATCTACTCCATCATGATGAAGCGAAATACAGAAAATATTGTGAGAGCATTGGATCACAAATGGGCATGACTTTGTCCCCAGGGGAGTTGTTGATGTCTGGACATGGTTTTGAATGGTCATAGCTGTGTCTGGGGGATGGGATGTTACTGACATCAGTGGCTTCAGGCCTGGGCTGCTGGTACCCTCCTGCAGAGGACAAAACAGCCCCAAGCCACCCAAATGTAGGAGGTAGTAGAACAAGATCCTCCAGTTCTGTTCTTTTCATTCCTTGTTCCCTAGTTTCTACAGGGAATAGAATACATTTTCTTTTGAATTTGATGAATTTCCTCATTTATTCATATATGGTTTCTAAGGAAAAGATAGCTAACTCTCAAAGCATTTCTGATTGAGTAAACTTGTCAGCTGGGCAGATTCTGCTCATGGCCCTGAAGAATGAATGGATTGCGCGAGACCATTCCTCTTGCAAACCGTCCCTTCTCTCTGGGGAAGCTGTAAGATGGCTACAGTCCTCTCCTGCTTCTCCTTCCTCCGACCTCTTTCTTTGTCCGGTACCGTTGCGGTTGCAGTAAGAGCACGTATGTTAAGAGAAGGAGCATTTGCAGGACTGCCAGGAAGATGATCACACTTGCATAAGGTCTGCTGGATGTATTTTTGGATGTGTTCTGGCAGTGATGTGGGTGTTCGCTTTGACTCTTCCCTTTCAGTGCTCAACTCAGGATGTGATCACCACCACATGCCTAATGTTGTCACCAGAGGGCTGTAACTTTAAATCTTCATGAGTTCTAGCAAGTAGAAATCAGTACAAGTCATTTTCAGCTCATAAGCGTTCGTTAGTTCTGCCAAAGGTGGTCCTCCTTGCCGGCGTTTGCCTTTAAGGACCTCTGCCCCTTATGACGGCTAGCGTTTCTGCTGCCTTCCACCCTTGTTCCCCTTCATTGCTTGTGGCAGTTTGAATTTGGGGGGCAAACCACATAAATGAACTGTAGTAGCTAACTTAGGCTAAAGGCAGTATAATAAATGCTCTTCGGAGGCTCGTAGATGTGGGAAGAATTTAGAGGTCCAGCGTAGAGGCGGGCGGGCATTGGTCGGGGGGCCTCTCCCGGGCCTCTCGAACCAGCAGCTGCAGATGGACCTGCCCCACGATGGCTGACCCGAAGGCACCAGGGCTCTCAGCTGAGCCCTAGCTGTCTGTGCCCTCGGCTGTACCAATGGGAAGACAGCACGTCTGGAACCAGCCTTTCTTTCCTTCCTTCTCTCCTTCTCTCCTTCTCTCTTTCTTTCTTCCTTTCTCTCTTTCTTTTTAAAGATTTTATTTATTTGACAGAGAGAAACACAGCCAGAGAGGGAACACAAGCAGGGGGAGGGAGAGAGGGAGAAGCAGGCTTCCCGCCGAGCAGGGAGCCCGAGGTGGGACTCGATCCCTGGTCTCCGGGATCATGACCTGAGCCGAAGGCAGTCGCCCAACCAACTGAGCCACCCAGGAGTCCCTGGAACCAGCCTTTCTTCGTGCAGAGAGTAGTGATGTCTCAAAGGGTGCTTTTAGAAGGGGAGCCATGAATATAGGGCAAGCCAAAACCAAGAGCACTTGTCTAACACGTTAGTGCTTGTGGGATTCCCCTGGCTCCCCACAGACTACACGTACTGAAACTCTCTCAGGGGAGCACAGAGATACCTTCTGCGAGGTACTTACCCGCACATCCCCATCTCCTACCCACACAGCTCCGGTCAGCTCAGGGAGACTAGTGGTGGTCCCATTGCTGGGGCAGCTTGTCTCAGTTTAAGGGAGGGGTGTGCTTCTAGCACCTGTGTTGTGACCTTAAGTTCAAGTTTCCCCAGAAGAACATGGATAGAAACAGCAGTTAAATTTTATAGCAAGTGAAGGTTTAATTTTATAAAATTGCATTATAAATGCTTTACTTATTTAAGTAGATCTATTCAGTGTGCTCTTGAGTTTCTAGGTACCTGAAAGTAGGTTTATATCTATAATCTCTCAAGCTTAAAAATTTTTTTCATCACAGATTTTCTTAAGTTTTGTAAAAGAGCATACTTAATCATCATTGAGCCTTTATATGACAATTAGAAATGACCATTTTGCAAACCGTACATTAATGTATGGAGTGTATCTGTGCTTGCCAGCGGGTGTTTTCCTCTGGTTAATTTCCAGTTTGGCCATGGTGTTCTTGAAAACTGTGAACTCCTTAATGGAAATAACTGTACGTCAGCTACAGCGTATACTATCAGCTTTTAGAAGTTATCCAGGAATCCTAACCACATTCTTACTATTTCTGTGGAAAATAAGTCCTTTTTACATTCAGGGCTGCTTTCATCTGTCTTTTTATAGTCTCTGTGGGATGTGCTCTAACTAATAAGGCTGTGTATCCTGGGGGGCACGGTGAATATTTCTGTTTCAATTCTATTTCATAATATTGTCAGGACTTAAGAAATACTGAATCTCTGAGTGAAAACGTGTCTGTAAAATATAATTTTTCCTCCTGACCTGTATGTTGAAACATTACTTGTTGGGGCACCAGGGTGGCTCAGTCCGCTCAGGTCATGATCCTAGAGACCCGGAATTGAGCCCCGCATCGGGCTTCCTGTTCTGCAGGAGGCCTGCTTCTCCCTCTCTCACTCCCCCTGCTTGTGTTCCCTCTCTAGCTGTGTTTCTCTCTGTCAAATAAATAAGATCTTTAAAAAACAAAACAAAACCAAAAACCATTACTTGAATTCAGCTAAAATGACAAAGTGACATTAATCAGCTTCTTGGTGTGTGAGAAGTTTTACTTTTTTTCTTGTATGAAACTCTCATGTGTGTCCATAATGCAAGATTGGCTTCTAAGTAAATAGGAATTTTCCTTCCACTGTTTCAGGCCGGAGCCTCAGCAGAAAGCTCCCTTAGTTCCTCCACCGCCGCCCCCGCCGCCCCCGCCGCCCCTGCCGGACCCCACACCCCCAGAGCCGGAGGAGGAGATCCTAGGATCCGACGATGAGGAGCAGGAGGACCCTGCGGACTACTGCAAAGGTGATATGCTTGCTGCCGCTGGGCTCAGGGGTTTGTCTGTCCCAGGGAATGACGCACATTGCTTGGTTTTTATCAAATTAACCTCTTGGTGTCAGTATCATTTTTAATTTCTCGGTCATTGAATACAGAATGATATCCCAAAATATAAGAGACATCAGAAGGAAAACTGTAACAGATAGAAAACACATACTTATGCAATTCATACTCTGAGTACTTTCCAGAGGGTTTAAATCTACTAATACAATTAAAGATAGTATAAAACAACAATCAAAGATAAAAACAGAATAAGCCATCTGAGAAGAGCATAGAGACTTGAAGTTACCAGGCTCCTGAGGGGAGTTGGTTTAACTCTTGTGCAAGACTTTAAGTTTTCAGGCTGCTAAGACTAACAAGGGACCAGCCCTTTCTCCGTATAGCATCGCATTACATAGTATTCATTGTCTGTGGAAAGAAAGGCTGCTCATGTGTTTACAGAAACGAGACTTTTTCCTGGCATTGTGCTCAATGAGAAGGATATTCCGTGGGTTCTGCCATTGTGTGACATAGTGGATTATGTTTTTAGCTGTGACTTCGCAGAAGACACAGAAATTACTCAAGTGAGGGGCACCTGGGTGGCTCAGTTGTTGAGCGTCTGCCTTCGGCTCAGGTCATGATCTCAGGGTGCTGGGATCAAGCCCTGCATCGGGCCGCCTGCTCTGCACAGAGTCTGCTTCTCCGCCTGCATGCTACTAACCCTGCTTGTGCGCATGGGTGCATGCGCTCTCTGACAAATAAAGTCTTAGAAAAAAAATTACTCCGGGGCGCCTGGGTGGCTCAGTCATTAAGCAGCTGCCTTCGGCTCAGGTCATGATCCCAGGGTGCTGAGATCGAGCCGCACATCAGGCGCCCTGCTCCCCTGCTCCGCTGGGAAGCCTGTCTCTCTCTGTCTCTCTCTATATATATCTTAAAAAAAAAAAAAGACTCATTCGAGGTGTTCCTGTGTTGGTGCTTCCTAAAGACCAAGAACACAGAGTTAAATTGTTAAACGGCAAGCATGTTGTGTGATGAACTTGAGTGCCATGTGGCGCAGACCCTGTCCTTTGTGTAGAGGGGCCGTGAGACGCGGGGGAAGGGAAGCTGCGGTGTCCATTCGACGCCTCTGGTTACTTACTCATCTGGAGTCTCACTCCGACGGCAGATTATGACACCCAGTAGTCTGAGCTTCTGAACATTTTCTGAAACACTGATCTGCTGCAGATTAAGTCAGATGTAAATCAGATTCTGTGCAGGGTAATAACAGACGGCGGAAGATGGAGACCTGTTCAGGCCGTAGAGCACTAATGAATCTGTGGCTCCGTAGTGTCACCTAATAGTGATGGCAGGGCGTTCATGTTTGGGTTATGGAACGGTGTACTTTCAGTTACCTATTAGGAGGACGAGAAACCTTCTGCTGTAAAAGTTTAAGAACTAATCTTCTACTCTGACCTCACTGTTCCACGGGTGTGAGTTTCTACACATGGAATCTGTTTCCTTTAGGACAAGGAATGTAGATCTTCAGCACTTTTATGAGCAGTGATTGTGACCCCAGAGGTCTTTGCATCTAATATGGAATATAGCAGGGGTCTGTGGAAAGGTGAAAAGAAGAGATTTTTTACCCTCCCTCTTACTCTGCATTTCTTCGTCCAGAAATGAAGTTGTTTGAAAAGGTGATGTGGACAGTTGTCTTGCTATTTGACTGCTTCAGCCAGAGCATTAGGCTGGTTCTGTAGGAACATTTCCTTTTAGCACATGGGCACCGCCGTGCTGGAATGAGAACCCTTTGCCTCACATCTGGCTCTTAGCATGTGGGTCACAAGGTGTAACCAGTATGCCTGTTTATCCCTTTACCATCTGTAGATCCGCACAGTGGACTCCTCCGACCAAGTATCAGGCTGTGAATGAAGGATTTCACAGTCAGGGCTGATTTTAGGTACCGTTTACTGAACTCTAAACATCTTAGAGTATTAAAGTCACCCTCACGAAAGCATGTGAGAGATAGAAGTTTCTCTCTGTGTGTCTCTCTCTCATTCCTGACTTTGGGGAGCGACTTGTGCTTCTTGTCAGCATTACACAGAACAGATGTCTTTGTGGATTTTGTGCGGAGATCAGAACCCTTTGCCTTCGAGGGTCTGTGCACCTGATCCGCCACCCACGCCCTCCTGCCCTGGGTAGTGTACATTTCCAACATGCTGCTTAGTCACCCCTGAGTTATTTGCTGTATTTTGCCCACAATCAGGTACATTCTTCTTTGTAAGTACAATGCAGCCGTCAGGATCAAAGTGGACATTGTAATAGTTCTGCCTTGCATCCCCCAGACTCCCTTCAGGTGTCGCCAGTTGCCAATACCGTCCTTTAACCCGTCCTTCTCAGAATCCTGTTACGTTTTGTTTTCTTGTGTTGCAGAATAAAATAGAACCGAACAGATTTGGAGATCTAATTGGGTTTATTTAAACATTTCATGTAATTGGACATCTGTATCCCCCAAGTGGAAATGCTTCCCGGGGCTGTTAAAAATGAGAGTTTTCTCTGGGAATGTGGGTCAAGCTTGGAGTTACTAGCAAGAGAAAGGATTATTTCCTGCCAGGACCTCTTCCTTTGGGCGGTGGGGGGGAGCAGCAGGATTTTTATCATGCAGATTACCTCACTTGTGCTTATCCGGAAACTCCTGGTTGACTCTTAAAAGGTCACATTCCTGGGGTAGTTTGAAACTATAATTAAGTCTTGGTTTGCCGTGTTGGGGGGGGTGGGGTGGGTAGATGATTCGTTGGGCTTGTTTTTCTCATTGTGAACACTTGTTTCTTTAATCTGGAACAGTTCCTTAGTCTTTTCTTGGCTTTCATGACTTTGACATTTTTGAAGATTGTAGACCAATTATTTTGTATGATGTTTCTTAATTTGGTAATCTGTTTATTTTATAGATTTTCTTTTTCTTTTTTTTTAAGATTTTATTTATTTGTTTGACAGAAACACAGCTAGAGAGGGAACACAAGCAGGAGGAGTGAGAGAGGGAGAAGCAGCCAAGCAGGGAGCTCGAAGCAGGGTTCAGTCCTGGGACTCCAGGATCGTGACCTGATGGGAAGCCAGACGCTTAATGACTGAGCCACCCGGGCGCCCTCTTTTCTTTTTAAAAATAATCTGTATACCCAAGGTGGAGCTCCAGCTCATAACCCTGAGAGTAAGAGAGGCTGTCCTACTAATTAAGCCAGCCAGGTGCCCTCCATGTCCAAAAAGTGTTGGGGGGCACCTGGGTGGCTCATTCTGTTAGGCTTCTGTCTTTAGCTGAGGTCATGGTCCCAGGGTCCTGGGATTGAGCCCCGTATCCGGTTCCTGCTTCTCAACCTCTCCCTCTGCTGGCTCCCCCTTCTTGTATCCTCCTGCTCTCTGTCGAGTAAATGAATAAAATCTTAAAAAAAAAATCAAAAAAATATTACTCTGAGAAGTGTTCTCTTAGCACATTGTTTTCTCAGGTGGCACACCGTTAGAACTGATGGCAGTCACTTTGTTTAGGATGGCGTCTGCCAGGTGATCTGTCCCCCTGGTCATAAGTACATACTTTGTTGAGAGTTACTTCTTTGAGAATATTTAAGTATCCCCTTGTCAACAGATGTATTTCCTTCTCTCTCTGCTTTCTTTCTCTTCCTGTCTTCTACCCATCGCTTCATCGGTCTCCCTGTCTTGTCTGTCTTCCTAGCTCTCTCACATGAACTCGTTCATGGATCTCCCCATCCAGGGGGTTCTGATCAGTTCCTCTCCTCATCTGCTTGGCTGTCTGGCTTATCCCCCCTTTGGCCATTAGGAGTTCCTTCAGGCTGATTCTGTGTCCTTTCGAGACGTCCATGTCAGCTCCTGAGCACTTTCTTACTTTCAGGTAAAGTGAACTGTTGCAGGCTGGTGTTTTCCCTCCCCCAGCCCTGGAGTCCACTATTCTATCCGGACCCCTGGTTCCTTTCCATGGAGGGCAGGACTTAGAAGACAAGAGCTGGGCCCTGGATTGTTGGTGTCAGAGCTTGTAGACCTCTTAGCATAGGCTAGGGGTACACACACCTTTTCTGTTTACATATATTTATGTATGCATGCTTATTCCTATTTTTACTCATGTATATATTAAATTATGTGAATTTGATCATTTAATTTGTGTATTTCTGTGTTTTTTTCTCTGACAGTAAGAGGCTGGGCTCTCATTATCCTCATTACCTTTAATTATTTGATTAATTTCCTTGTATGTGATGAGTCACCGGTCGCTGTCCCTGCGGCAGAGGGCCTCTCTCTCCGCTTTGCCCTTGCCTAGCCTGTGCGCAGATACCGTTTATTGCCCCAACTGAATTGTTGGTGTGCGGGGAAGGGGTGGGATGGCCTTGGCAGTTAGGGGTGAGGTTTACTTAGTCTGGGGAGGTGTCTGGTCTGTCTTCTGTCCCTTCTGTTTTCTTTGACTTGTTTCCTAGAGAACCTCTGCCCCACCAGCCATTTCTTAGTATTCACCAAGTAAATAAAATGTCAACAACAAAACACACTCCCTGTTTCATCTCTTCACAAGAGAAGTATTTGTTCACCGTAGGAAACAGGTGACTTTGGGGGTGGAGCGTGCAGAGCCCCCTGGAATCTCCAGGAGCCGCGGTAGGCGGCTGGGTCTGCGCCCTCCTGGGTCGCTCTCTAGAGGGTTTCCCCGTTGGCAGCATCTTCGTGTGCTTCCTGCGTGCTCAGGCACTTGCGCACACGGGCCACTGTTCAGCGGTCCGACACTGCGGCAGCACTCTTCGGGGCCGCTTTCTGCCTGCCTGTGCACTCTTTCTTCGCAGCCGGCGTCCTGCCACTCATCGTACTTGCCTCCCCCCACCCAGCCCAGGAGGACTGTGCACTTTGCTGTCAGGGAGTCCTGGGTTCTGTGTCCCCAGGCTCCTTTGGCTCAGGCGTCAGCGTCTTCCTCTGTGACCGAGTACCATCTCCCTGTGTGGTAAATACACAGCCACATCCTACCGCCCAAGATCCTATTAGGATGGAGGTGGGACAGACATGAAGCAGGTGCCATACTGCCCGGTCCATAGAAGGTGCTTGAGAAATAGGAGTTTTATTTTTCTCTGTCCTTTCGTTGTTCCTCTGTTCTCCGGCCAGCTTTGTTCCCGCGCGTGCTTTCATACGGTCCCCTTTGCGCTGCCCCCGCCTGCGGGGCTTGTTGCCCTGGCCTCTGCCTCCCTGTCTCATTTCCGGGTCTCCCCGGTCAGTCGTCTCCGCGAGAGCTGCAGCAGCAGGCTGCGCACGGTGTTCAGATTCCTGCTTCCGAGCCCGGAAGATAACGAGGGTCAGAGCGCAGGCTGAGCCAGTGAACAGGCGCTTCCGGGAGGCCCCGCGCGGGACCCGCACGCTTGGTGAGCTTTGAGCGCAAAGCCTTTCGGCCGCAGTGGACCCTGGTCCTGCGGGGCGTGACGCCTGGCCTGGGGCCGCGGCGAGGACGGCCGGACGCCCCCTGTTCCAGAGCCTCGTCAGGCTCCCCTGAGGTATGTGCGTGCCTTGGGGCCTCCACAGCCGGCACCGAGCCGTGGCTTCTGTTCGCGGCGCGCCAGGGCCCGCGGCACCGTGTGAGGGGAACGGAGGGCTCGGTGTGAGGGGAACGGAGGGCTCGGTGTGAGGGGAACGGCGGGCTCGGTGTGAGGGGAACGGAGGGCTCGGTGTGAGGGGAACGGAGGGCTCGGGGGGACCTTGCAGCCCGCAGCGCACACTTGCCACAAGGACTGGCCGTGGTGGCGGGGGGAACGGTGTTCTGTTCGATCATCCTGCGGACACTGCCTCACTGGAGATCCTGTTTTCTGGATCCTCTAAACCATTTCTCAGTCAGTTGGCACCTTGTACAGTTTCATCGCCTGCATTGTTTCTGGAGACGTCGATTTTGTGGTCTGACTTGGTCAGCGTGTGTCATTTCCTCAGAAAGGCCTTCTTTGAACTCTTCGTCACATCTGCCCCTCACAGAGTGTGTCCTGCAACCTCCCAGCCTGGTCGTCACCAGGGTGTGTCATGACACGTTTATTTTTGTGCTCATTTGTGATCTCCTTCTACTCATTCTGGAAGGTTCCCTGTGGTCAGGGGCTGTGTATTTTGTCATCACCACTGCATTTGTACTCTCCGCAGTCCAAGAAGTATTTTTGGTTGGATGAAGGACTTGTCCCTCAGTGTTCAGTTACAACGAAGGGGCAGACGACACTCACATTTCCCGTGTGTCTCAGAAGGCATGTCAAGCGTGACGAGGTTGCCGTGCCGTGAGGGGACACAGGTCAGAGTATCGATCTTTTGTTTCTTCCCTGGATCTTTTAAAAATTATCCGTAATGTTCCAGAGGTCTTATTTACTATCCACGTTCGAGTGGCGTCCAGTTGGTTTCTTTGAAACTTAGGAATATCTTCTTCAAAACAGGATAAACAACGTAAATATTCACACAGTATAAAAATGTCTGATGACTTTCTTACAAATTGGCTTTCCCTCCGTGAAAAGTTTTATATTGGCTGAATTTATTATTATTATTTTTTGAGATTTTTATTTATTTGACAGTGAGAAACACAGCTAGAGAGGGAACACAAGCAGGGGGAGCGAGAGAGGGAGAAGTAGGCTTCCCGCCGAGCAGGGAGCCCGATGTGGGGCTTGAACCCGGGGTCTCCGGGATCATGACCTGAGCCGAAGGCAGTCGCTCAACCAACTGAGCCCCCCAGCGCCCCTATTAGCTGAATTTTAATAACTCTCCAAATTGAACATTGGGGGTCATGCGTTCTCATTGGCTTTTTTCCTGCGGTGCATGCCTTAGGACTGTCACGGCTGTAGCTTTTCTTAAACTAAGAACGCAGCACACCTTACATAGGGTTGCCTTAGAAACCAGTGTCATCCAGCTTGTGTTCTCTAGAAGTGTAGTCGTTAGTTGACTTTTTTCCTTTTTTTTTTTTGGTATAAAGATCACCTTTATTCATTCAGTTATTTTCCTTATAAACCCCTAAGGCTGTGCACATACTTAATCCCACCCTGGTTGCATATATTTTTAAAATTATTTGGCTTAATTTGGCTTACCTGAAGTCTTAAAAAGAAACTCTGCTTATCTATGTGAAAAAGTAATGGAAGGCCTCATTAACGTTTCTTTCATGGGCCGTGAGGAGATGCTGCCACCAGGTTGGCCGCCGGTGCTGCCCCTTGCTGCAGACCCGCTGTGGGTCGCTAAGCCTTAGCCGGCGGGCTTAGCGGGACGGTTTGGTCTTCGAGGCTTACTCTGTGTGAAGTGTTAGGTTTTACGTGAGGGCCTAGGAAGGGGACCTGGAAAGCAGCCCCCCTCCGGGAGTTCGCGTGCTTGTGACTTCACCGCTACAGGAAGTAGAAGCCAGTCAGCCCGTCGCCGCTCTTGCCTTCGCGGTCAGTCCCCGGCACCTAGTAGGTGAATGTGTGGCTTGTTGAGCACTGCCTGAAGACACCGCATCGAGAAACTACTTGAATAGCCTTTTTCACCTTTACTATGCGCTTAATAATCGTAAGAGGGAAAAGGAAGATTGGTGAGAACTTTTAGAGGATTGATGTATTTGGTTAGAGGTCAAAGGCTTCCTAGAAAATGTAAAGGGGGCTTTGCCACTGGAGAATTACTGCAGTGTTGACGGCACAGGGCACTCCTCTGACTCAGCCCTGGAGGCTGGGGCCCGTGCTTCTGGGGGGCCCTCGGGGTCCTTGTTTTCGCAGCGTGCGGTGGGCTAAAGGCTAACGTGCAGGTTTGTTGAAGAGGAGTTTGGGAGCATCATGTAAAGGACGATGAGGTGGGTAAGAATTTTGTACATGAAGTAAATTAAAACGCTGGTTAGGTAAGATAGGAAGGAACAGACTAGGTCATGTGTGTATGTAGGTTTCTTGGGATTTTCTGCACACAGGTCATTTATCATATCACAGACACCATGCAGATACTTGTCTTCCTCAACATTCTTCATGCGTTTTATTTCTCTTCCTTGCTTCCTTGCTCCCTGCTCAAGGTTGAATAGAAGTGTGGTAAGAGTGGACATCGTCGATGGTTTCTGATCTTAGGATAAATGTGTAGATATTTTTTAGCTCTCTTTACAGCTTGTGATGGACCATAGATTTAAATATAAAGCTAAAAGTATAAAGTTTATAAAAAGAAAAAAGGAGGCTACCTTCATAGACTTGCAGTAAGGAAAGATTTCTTAGAGAATATGCAAGATGTATTAACTACAAGTGAAAATTAATAAACTTGATTTCATCAAAATAAAAAACATAGTTAGAGATTTAAAGGCACTTTTAAAAGTGAAAAGACCAGCCTTAGACTAGGAGAAAGTATTGGTTACATAGATAGCTGACAAAGAACGTGATATGGAGAGCGAACGTAGGGAGTTTGGAGAAATATTCTTCTTATTGATTAGGGTATGGGTATTTGTCAAATATCAGGGAATTATGGACATAAGATGTTTGACTTCCATTGTACGTAAATTTTAACTCAGTATATTACTTTTTATTTTTATTACTTTTTAATTTATTTGTCAGAGAGAAATAAAGCGCACAAGCAGAGGGTGCGGCAGGCAGAGAGAGAAGCAGGCCCCTCACTGAGCAAGGAGCCTAGTGTGGGACTTTATCCTGGGACCCGAGAGTCATGACCCGAGGTGAAGGCAGGCACTTAACTGGCTGAGCCACCCACGCATCCCGGATTTACCTCAGTTTAAAAAATGGTTCCCATACCTTAGTTATATGTGGATTATCGGATTTCGTGTGTGTGTGTTTTACCTCTTCATCTTAGTTTTTCTTGGCATTCTGTACTAAGCATGCATTTCTTTGTAAATAGAAAAAAAAGAAGTGTTTAAGAAAGAAAAACTTAGCAGTGAGGAGCCATTGCAGATTTTACATGGGCAGTGGCTATATTTAAGAAAAATTAATTTGTAAATCTTGAATGATTAGAGAGAGAAGATAGACCTAATGGAGAGGCCAGAGAAGCAGGCAGCATCACGGAGGGCTGGCTGTAGAGACAGTGACGAAAACCTTCCAAGTCCCGAACTGTGCATTCTGGGCATCTTATTTATTTATTTTTAACAACTGTGGATTCTGAGTCTGCTTGCCATTTCTTCTTTGTTTAGGATGGTATTTGGCTACTGAAGAACTCAGAGCCAAGTGTGCAGGCCTCGTGTCAACAAGTGAGCTAGACTTCCATCATTACACTCTGTGTCCTGACTTCACTGCAGCATTATTCTATTTTATTTTTTTGGACCTTTTTTCTTTGCCCCAATTTCCTTCTAATTTTGTATCTTTTACTGTGGTTTTATGAACTGCCTCAATTCCTTATTGGAAAGAGTGGATTTGGTGCTATTAACAGGAACAGTGAAATCACAGCTGGCCTGGGGAAATTTTGAGTTTGCCTTTATTCATTTAGTTTAAAGAGACTGGCATAGATGTGAGAAAGACAGCTAGAAATAGGACTGTGGGGCTCAGAAGAGCAGCTAGCAAATGGTGTAGTAGAGAAGGTGACACTGCCCAAGGGTGCCAGGGGGCTCAGTTGGTTCTGCGTCCGAGTCTTGATTTAACGCCACCGGAGGAGGACACCCAGATGCTCTGCATTAGGGACCTTCCTAGAGCCTGCCTGACATCTCTTCCCTTGATTAACTCTAACCTGTGAGCCTTCTGTTTGTAATAAAATGTAGTCATGAGTCTAACAGTCTCTAGGGAGTTCTGTGAGTTCTTACAGATTAACTGTTGCAAGCGAGCTTGTCTTTGGAACCTGTAAACTTGTAGTTGGTGTCAGCGGTGAGGTCATTGGGACCCCTCAGCTCTGCAGTTCCGTGAGAAGTGGAGGTGTTCTTGTAGACTGTTCCCACACCTTGCACAGGTACTACAGATCTGATAGGAAGACAAATCATGTGAGAGGTGTTAAGTGAATAAAAAAGATGCAGAAAGGCTGTTCACTGACAGGCCTTGGGGAGATGCAGTGGAATACACGAGGAGAAAGAACAAGTTGAGAGAAGCAGAGCAGGCGGGGAGGTAGGAGAGCAGCCAGAGATTGGGGTTCGGCTTGGCATGGAGCCGATCGAGGAGTTGGCAGACAGCAGCTGTTAGTCTGTGAAAAATTCCCGTACGTATTCAGTTGTGCAACTGGAATTTTCCATTTTCTGGCGTCGAGGGGTCTTAATTGCCTTCTAAATGTTCGTGGTTCTTGTCCCTACCTGTCAGCCCCCTGCATCATTGGCCATTTGGGTCTGCAGGTCCCCACAGGTGGGTGGGATGGGATCGGGCCCAGAGCCACCCCGTGCTGTCTGCCGTGGGCTTCCTCCCTGCCGCTAGCTGTCCTGGTGCTGCGGGTCCCCACTGTGGGGTTGCTCTTGGCCCGGCTGCCGGGCTGGCCCTGCTGTGCTGGGTGCCGGAGCAGGATGGGGTGGCGCAGCCTGAAAGCCTCCTCTGGTTCCACTTAGTCCAGCAGGGGTCTGCACAGCACTTCCTGCCCCCCCCCCCACACACACACACTTCCAGGTGCCCCTTGTGCAAGCGCTTCCTGCAGCAGCCCCGCAGCCCCCTCCCAGCTGGCCTGCGAGGGTGGATCCAGGGAGAGCCCACAGGCCATGTGGTGGCTGGCTTCGGTCTGTCCTCTCCCAGCCCGCTTACCAACTCACTGGAACAAACTGATACACTCTGGCTCTTTGGGGCGTATACCAGTTCTCACAGTGGGCCCCAAGCGTGTTCGATTCTTATTTGGGACCTAAATTAGGATTTTAAAAATATTTACAAGCAGAACCTAATAATGAGACAAATATTTTTTAAAGATTTTATTTATTTATTTGCCAGAGAGATCACAAATAGGCAGAGACGCAGACAGAGAAAGATGGGGAAGCAGGCTCCCTGCCAAGCAGAGAGCCCGATGTGGGTCTCGATCCCAGGACCCTGAGATCATGACCTGAGCTGAAGGCAGAGGCTTTAACCCTCTGAGCCACCCAGGTGCCCCTGAGACAGATTTTTAAAAAATAATTTATTTTCTTTCTTTTTTCAAATTTATTTTTACTAAGATATGATTGGCATACGACATTATGTAAGATGTACATTGTATGAGTAAGGCAAGGTGTGGACTTGATACACTGGGATATTGTACTATGATTCCTACCTTAGTGCTAGATAACACCTCTGTCACGTCACATAATTACCGTTCCTTTTTGTAGTGGGAACGATTATAGTCTCGTCTCCCAGCAACTCTGAAGTTTACTACAGAATTGCCTGCATTTTTTTAATTCTCCCTTGAGGCTAGTATAAAAAAGAGCTGTATGCTTAAGAATTCGTTATCCGGATCTCTCTCCCTCTTAGCATTGATATTCTGGATTGGGTAGGAAAAGTTTCCTATTTATCTGTACTAGATCCTGTTTCACCCTAGAATCGAAAAGATTGAAATGAAGTAAAGGAGTTTAAGTTTTATTGAAGGTTTTTTTCTTTCTTCTATTTGGTATTGATTAGCAGTACTTGAAAAATTGCTGGGGTTTTTTTTTCCCCCTCGTACAGTTTCCTGTATTGAATATAATAGCTTCCCTGGCCCCAGCCCACTAGGCTTATGCTCCAGGACCCCCACGAATGTCCGGAGCTGCAGGGAGTGCAAACCCTAGATGTACGTGTTTTTTCCTGTAGATCACATGCTTGCGGTGATGTTTAAGTCGTAAATAAATCAGGCACACTAAAGAGATTAACAACAGTAATAAAATAGCACAGTTATAATAATATACTGTAATAAAAGTTATGTGGTGTCTCTGTGAAAATGTCTTATAGTTCCGTACTCAGCTACTTGTGTTTGTGGTGATGTGAGATGATAAAATAGCCTCCGTCAGGGCGCTGGCGGGGGTGGGGTGGGGTTCAGTCGGTTCAGAGTCTCCTTTAGGCTCAGGTCAGGATCTCAGGGTCCTGGGGCCGATCCCTGCATCTGGCGCCTGCTTCTCCCTCTCCATGTGCTTCTCGGCACCCCCCCCCCCCCGTGCTTGTGCTCTTTCTCTGTCAAATAAATTAAATAAAATCATAAAAGATAAAAGGCCTGCTAGACGAGCTCAGGTGAGGGAACGATGTTGGCCTTGTGCCCTCCTGTCGGGCTGCTCCTGTTCTCCTGCTGGTAAGCCAGGAGGGGGCACTGCCTCCAGACTGCAGTTCTCCATGCTCACTGAGACTAGTGGAAAGGGAGGAGTACTTCACATAAAATTTACCACTTTAAAGGCTGCAGTTCATTGGTTTTCAGTATACTTAAAGATTGGGCAACTGTTAGCACTAATTCTAACATTTCATCACCCCAAGAAAGGAGCATGTTCATTAGCGGTCAGTCTTGGTCCCCATTCTTCCCAGTCCTGGGCAACCACTGATCTAGTTTCTTTCTCTATGGATTTGCTCATTCTGAACATTTGATGTAAATAGAGTACTATGGTATGTGGTCTTTTGTAACTGGCATACTTAGCATCTTCCCCCCCCCCCAAAGATTTTATTTATTTGACAGAGAGAAACACAGCCAGAGAGGGAACACAAGCAGGGGGAGTGAGAGAGGGAGAAGCAGGCTTCCTGCCGAGCAGGGAGCCCGATGTGGGACTCGATCCCGGGTCTCCGGGACCATGACCTGAGCCGAAGGCAGTCGCCTAACCAACTGAGCCACCCAGGCACCCCTACTTAGCATCTTTTTAACTTTAATCCCTGTGGTAGCGTATATTATTACTTTATACCTTTTACACTATAATATCCTGTGGTTAAAATGTATTACATTTTGTTTGGCCATTTATCAGTTGATTTACATGTAGTCTCTTTTTTTGGCTATTAATATGCTTCTGTGTGTGTGTACTTTGTGAATACATATGTGTGTATGTGTGGGTTTCTTGTATATGAGCTTTTAAATGGGAACGTTTTCATTTTCTTGGGTATGCATAGGAATGGAATTGTTGTTGGGTCATACTGTAACTCCGTGTTTAAATATCTTGAGGAATTGCCGGACTGTTTTTCTGAAGAAGCTACACATCACTGTATATTCTCACCAGCAGTGTGTGAGGGTTACAGTTTTTCCACCTCCTTGCCAATACTTACTCTTTTTTAGCCATGCTAGTGGTACCAAAGTGGATTTCTCATTGTGATTTTGATACTGATTTTTTTTTTGAAGATGTTACTTCTAAGTAATCTGT